>JAQGAZ010000182.1:0-86899 GCA_034692225.1 Polydesmus complanatus | reverse complement strand
AAAAAAGTTAAAATAAAAAAATAGTTTTAAAAAACTAAAAGAAATACGCTTTTAATGCACTAAAAAGCAAAAAATAATTTTTAATAATTTTATTAAATATACACATTTTGTTCAATGTAATTTTGTACAGATATAATTTAATTTTTTTTAATACCTGGTCTTAAAATGAGAAGAAAATGAATTTTGATATAAAAGCGTGGGGTGCCTTGTAGTTGTACATTATAACTTAACCTGCACATTTTGACCACGCAACTTGATTTTCTAACTAGGCGCGCACTCAGTATTCTTTAACATTGTGCTGCTTTTAGGCAAAAATAAAGCAAAAATAATTAATAGAAAACGGCACGTGCCACATATGTGCGTCACTCAAGTGATAATGTGTTTGTTTCAAAACTGGTGACTAAAGGCGTGTATAGTTAGGGAACAGTGTTGTATGATCAAAGCATGCACCCCACGCTTTTTTGTCAAAATTCATTTTCTTCTCATTTTAAGACCAGGTATTAAAAAAAATTAAATTATATCTGTACAAAATTACATTGAACAAAATGTGTATATTTAATAAAATTATTAAAAATTATTTTTTGCTTTTTAGTGCATTAAAAGCGTATTTCATTTAGTTTTTTAAAACTATTTTTTTTTCACTTTAATACTACTTTATTAATTGTAATGTACGGAGTAGTTAAAAAGAACTAATTTTCCATTCCCCCCCCCCCCCCAACTTCTTTATTTAAATGTTTTATGGTATCAGTCGGTAAATGTTCATAAATTGGACTGGTTGGTTTTTTTTTTTTTTTTTAATTTAATATTCCTCAAGTACGAGTATAATAAAGATAAACGTTGTATAAAATATAGGCGCCTGGTATAGATAGCAAGTACTTGAGATCAAACTACAGTACATGAATATCGAAGGCTTGAATTTTTCGATAGTTATTATTCTAAACATATTGGCGAAGCTCGGGTTAAAAACCTTCGTTCGTTGAATTCGCCGCATAATTATTTTTATCGCGTGTTTAAATTTTAATACTATTTTTACACTACCTCGCGATATTTAATTAATCGTTGGTTGTATGTTTTTCAATGAGCTTGCGTGTTAATTAGTGGAATTATTGTTAAATTTATGCACGTATTTAATAAAACTACATCATTTATAATATTATTATTATAAAATTAAAAAAAAAAGTCTGGTTTGACCAGTTAATTTACACTCGAGCGAACTTTTTGTTTCAATAGAAGAAGAAAAAAATCAAAATAAAAAAATAATGTTTAAGACACAATGTAAGTAGGAGAGAGAGAGAGAGGTCATTTCGTATGAATTTCACGGAAAGGAAGTCGATACAGCAACTCTCCCACTCATTTACCATCGCATTTTGAAATACACCAACATTATCTTCGAACTTCTTCGTACCGGAATAACGAAATTTTGTTTTTATATTTCCCGGTGGTAAATACGTGGATTTACGAGCAAATTACTCGTAATATCGGTATAACAGAATTATTTTAGTCTTTATTTTAGCTAGGACAAAGATTTCGAACCTTTCGTGTTGAAAATAATTCTTACAGTAAAACCCGTGCCAAGCGGAAACCTGTATAAGTGGAAAACAATGTTGGGAGCGCAATGTTAAAATGTCATTATAATACGGAAAATATTTTTAGGTACCACACGATTCCGTTTTACAAAGGTTTCTACTGTATATGATCAGTATAACGAAATGTTCAACATAATTCCATAACAAAAAAGGCTGTTGTTTTGTTTTTTTTTAAAAGTTTGCAATTTTGCGCTTTAACGAATTTTTTCGTACGTGTACAACGAGATTTTGCAGCTGTTGAGTTTTGTATAAATTCATTTCAGTACAAGGTTACCGTAAGCCCTCACTTTTAAATTATTTTTTTTTTTGTTAAAAAAATTACTTCCGTAGTGAAATTATATTACGATTTATACTACCTGTGTAAGGAAAATTCCGAAAAGCGATATAAATTTTCTAAATGCTTCTATAATACTGTACAAGTTATTTTAACTGGTTTTTTTATTTCATTTTATTACTAATAAAATTTTGTATGATTTTTTTTTTATCCGCTACTTTTGTTTGCACATTGAAAGTTTCTGCTACAGTATAATAGTGCAACGTAAGAAAGATATTTAAATAAAAAAATTTAAAATTTAACGCGAAAAATCATAACTTTTGCGTTGATCGATACAACAAAAAATTCTTATAAAAAAAAATTCAAGTTTTTGTTATTAGAAAAACCAACTTTATAATTCCATTCCATTTAAATATTTTTGTTTATTTAGTATCTTTTTTTTAAAAAAAATGTCTGCATAATTATTTCTGGTATATTTTGGTACTTTAATTAGCGACAGTTTCCGGCTATTTGAGTTTTAATGTAAACCGATTTCAGTTCATTTTAATTTCGAAAAGAAAAATTGTTTGGAAAAACAATAAAAATTATTTTTTGTTATGTATAAAATTTTCAAAGTAAATTTTTAGCTTAAACAAATTTATAATTCAGCTTTACAAAAAAAAATTATGTTTAAAATTTTAAATGTTCATTGGAAGTTTGTTAAACAAACTCAATACATTATAATAATAAACCAAACATTTTTGTTTACTTACAATGTGATTGAAATCGGGTATCCACACACAGTTAAATCCACAAATAATAAATAAACAATACTATAATATTCCAAGCTGATAGATGGAGAGGCCAAACGTGACGTAATAATCCAAACAAGCTGAGCGCAGTTTGCGAAAGGTGTTCGTCGTTCACTGCCACAGATGCGTTTGACTCTTCTACTCCTACCACTACAGTACCTTGTTTTTTTTTTCTTCCTCACCTGGCGCATGCGCACTTCTTATCACCTCCACTTTTTTTATTTATACCTGGGGAGCTTTTATTGAAAAAGCGACGTCTAGCGGCAAGCTGGCGCACTGCTTTACGTAGGTGGTTTTTAACAAGCGATTATAAAAAAAAAATTTTTTTTTGATAATTTTTGAAGAGAAAATTTTGCACGGGGGAAAAAAATAATTTAACGAGAATTTATAAGAAAATGAATTGGAAATTTGATGCTCGACCTAATTGCGTAACATGCTCCTCCCACACACGTCATTTACGCCCACCCACCATCACTTATCCGACTTCACCCTTCGTTTATGACCATTTTGAATTATACAAACAACGTGTTTAACACGAAAATTGTTTTAAGATTTTTAACTGTGATTCATCTTTCGGATTAGTTGATTTATTTATTTATTCGTGAGGACGATTTATTACGGTACTCCACCTTTTACCTCATTTCAAATTTATGGAAACGAGGACTTACAAAATATAAAGTTAAAGCTTACTTTTTATGGATTTAATTTAATTTTTATAAACAATTTCTATTGATTTAAATAAAAATTTTAATTTTTTTTTTTTCTTCTTTTGTGAGTGAAATGTTTGACATTTCCTGGTGTTTAATAGAATAGAAAATTGCTTTAAAAGGTCAACAAACAATATAAAATTTAGAAAAATAATAAAAGCAAAACAATTACTGTATTATTATAAACTATTTTCGAAAAATGACGACGAGAAAATATGAACGTTTATGATAAGCACGCAATTTGTATGTTATGCTGATAGTAAGCTAAATTAAATAAATTAAAATCACGAAAAGACAATTAAAACAAAATAATAATAATTATACAATAAACAAATCCAACAAAATGGTTTCTCGGAAACCAAATTTTATTCTCTCAGTTTAATTTTTTTCAGTTTTTAACCAAATTTTATTATCTGAACGAGTTTTCACTTGGAGCGGAGAGAATTTTAAAAGATTTTTAAACATCATTTTTCAACTTGAGCTAAATTTGTTTTCCACATTTTTTTACCCACGGGAATAAGTGAAATTTGCATGTAAAAATGTCGTTTCTATGAAGCAAAGCGAACGTTAATTTAAATTTTGCACTAAATGGGTTTTAAAATGCTCTTTCAAGGAGCACAATTACAGTACAGTATAAGAAATTGTTGTACAGATGGCTTACCAATGCTGTTTATCTAATTCTAAAATTTGAACTGCAAAATAAATTAATTTAATTTCTTAAACGCAAATTTGTAGGCCTATCTATAATTTTTTTTAAAAAAAGGGGATAGTTTTGTTGAATAACTTGAAAATTAAAACCCAAATTTTCATAGATATTTTTACAGAATTCGCTAGAGCATTTTTTTTTAATCGATAAAGAATTGCCTACTCTTTAACTAAAAAAGTTTTTTTTATATAAAAAAAAAAAATAGACTTATTTTACTTTTTGCAAATCCTTCAATTTAAAATGTGACGCAAAAATGAATCAACATTCCGGGTTTTAGGCTCCCAATTTCAAAACAAGAAGTCCGTAAACAATCAACAAACGACATAATTTAGCGAATTAATAAAAAATAAATCAACTACCGCATTTTCCAAAACAAATAACACAGGATTTCCCTGTTTTTTTTGCATTTGTTTTTTGGGGATTTTTCAAGGAAAATATTTTTAACAACAACAGAAGAAATTCATTTAATGAATTCTAGTTTTGACGAAACGAGATGAGATTTTGAGATATGCATGTGCGAGGGTGCGCAAGCATAACACGTCATTTTTTTTTGCTTTTCTCCTTCTTCATCTATTTTTTAGCGAAAGGCTTTCAATTTTAAGAGTGATGTCTTACAACTTGTTGTTGTTTACTACAGCCACTTTAGTGATGAAGATGAATTTCAATTGTCGAAAATGTAATTTATATTCTGACCTTTTTCCTTCTCCGTCACTCTCGCTCTCCAACTGGAACTGGCGTTTGACACGAGGCGTAGTCAGAAAAAGAAAAGTGAAAATGTTTACTCTCGGAGCCTCATTCGCGCTCCCCCGCTACCTACATGACATTGTAGGCCTACTACCTAACGACTTGCGTAAACACGGGCGTTCAACAAATAGCCTAACCCGAAAACTAAGCGTGTTTTTCTTATCTCTTTATTTGGAATGATATTTGTTTGATTAATTTTGAAGAATATTTTAACTTATCGAAATCAACTCTTTTTTTTCTTTTCTTGTAAATTCTTTACATTCTTTGGAAAAGTTAATTAATATTTTCGATAGATATTATCGAAATCTTGTAAATAAATTTAGTATATCCGTATTGCCAGATACGGTGCATTGATTGGTTTTTCTTTTATTTGTGGTAGGTTAAGATTTGAATTTTTGGAAGTTTTAGAGATCAGAATTTTAAGTTTGAAGTTATTAGGAGATTTAAAAGTTTAAAATTTTAATTTTTTTGGAACTTGAAAATGATAGTATTTTTGGAACTTAAAATTACAATTTTTGAGGATTTTAGAGGCATTGTAGATTTTATAGGTTAGAATTTTAGTTTATGAAGATTTTGGAACTTAAAAATGATGGTTTCGTGGATTTTGGAACTTAAAAATTATTGATTTTTGAAAGCTTTTGAGATCAGAATTGTAGGTTTAGAATATAAAATTTTAAGTCTTTGAAAATTTCAGAACTTAAAATTTTAGGTTTTTTGAAATCTTTTACATGTAATTTATTGATTGGGATTTTTTGACTCAGCATTTTAGCTTTTCTTTTGCTGATTTTTATGGTTTAGGATTTTGTCGATTGAAAACTTGAGCTATGAATAAGAATCGATTTCCCCGTTTCTTCCATAATCCGTAAATTTATTATCCGAATTTTTGATTATTTGAACTCGGAGAATTACTTCGGTTTATTGAACTTAAGAAGTTATGAGTTGCAATTTTTAAGTCATTTAATGATACGATGATGTAAAAAAGATAAAGAACCTCTTGTTATTAATCGATAAAATATAACATCGATAAAAAAAAAAATTTTAAATAAAAAAAGTTGTAAAAATTACACAAATTAATTGCAAAAAAAAAAAAAAATCTCATCATTTTTTGAACAATCGTTTACATTTCTTTCAACTCGGTGCAATGAGCGGTAAAAATGTTTTTTAAAGTTTTTTTCTCTCTTCTTTTTAATTTGTGTGATAAAGGCGTGTTTGTGTCGACTAAAAACGTCGACGTCTGTCAGTTGACTAGCGCGTTCGAATTATTTTTCACCGCCGCGAGATTATTTCTTCCCCAATCGACAAAATAGAAACTTTTGATTTTTCCGCTGTATTTGAACAAGTAATCGAGACTCGTAAAATGCTTTCATTTAAGCTGATAGCTCGTTCTAACACACAATCTAAATTAAAAAGAAAAAAAAAAAGATAGAGAAAGAGGAAAAAGTTTACGTAATAAAATGTTGCTTGTTTTTATTTATTTATTATTTATTTTTTTAAATTTAATTTATTTTGATAAATAAGAAGAAAAAAAAAATTGATGGAAAATTAACGCCTTCGTGTGCAAATTGCTACAAAAATACCGCTTTTCAACTCCCTATCTACGCCCTCCAGCGGGGCGTTGTGCGTTTTCTAAGATTCTTATCAAATAGGACAATAGAACATCGCTGAATTATGAAATTTTATTTTTGCCAAAGAAAAAAAATTACGGTAATAACAATTTTTTTTAAAAAAAAAATTTTTTTTAAATTTTTTGATTTGATTTTATATTTTTTTTTAAAAAACGAAGTTGAGCAAGCGCGCAGTGGGTTATTTATTAGCGGACGCGGTAATTAAACTCGCACGCGTTAATTAAATGCCACGAACTTCTCCTTCTCGTCATCATCCCTTCACCCTTTCCTTCTTTTTTTTTTTTATTAATTTTATATTAAAGTATACAGTACAGTATTGTAATTGCTAATTACCTCGAGCCCTATTGAATCGGAAACGGGAGAGAAAAGGCAATAGGGGTGACGCTACTGATAAGCATAATAATACTAATGGTAAAGGGGATTAATTTAATATTCGAGCGTGTAAGAGGAATTTCCTCGGCATTAATGTACATCACGTACTGGTAAAGTCTCGAACATGTGAAAATGAAACGAGAAAGTGCGTGCGACGCCGCGCCATACATGACTATACTTAATATATTATAACTTCTAATGGCGTAAAAGTTTGAAAAGTTTCATTTTTGAGGTCGCTGATCTCCGGATCATATATTTTTGGCATCTAGTGTAGCCGCGCTTTTATTTATTTATTCTTTTTTTTTTCTTGCCAATTTTTCATTTCTATTGTTACTTTTCGATTAAATATAAGAATTAACTCGTTTTGTTACAAACGAGTATACCGGCAATAAATGTTATAAAGTTACTTAACGCAAGCGATTAGGAAATTAATGTTATTTATAGTTACAGTAAACTGTCCCCTTGCCTAATGTATTTTTTTAAAAGTTCCAGTCATAAGATTTGGTTTTAAAAAACTTTAATGATTGCTTCAGAACACTCTGTTGCCTAGGAACGCACATGGTTCCAGTAAAACCCTTGCGCACTTCAAATACTGGCACAAATTTAAACTAATTACCAATGTACAGTAAATGTTTTATGCTCGTCTTATTTCCGAAGTTTATCTTTCTTAAATTTGTTTGATTTTGGTTTTAAAAAAAACCATTTTATTTAAGTAAAAAAAACATTTTGTTTTTGAGATAAGTTTTCATTTTTTAACGCAAAAGGTGACTTTTATATACCGGTATTTTTTTTATGCAATTTGTATCTTAATTGATGCAATTTTGGACTATAATCATGAGTGTAATTTTGCTGGTAAAAACTGGCAGTGCAGTAATGTATTTTTGATAGCTTACATTGTTTTCTCTACGTTGTAAATGTTGAGTTTTGGCTCAAACAACTTTAAATAAATTAAATTAAATAAACCGTCATTCGCTTATAATTTTTTTTCAATTTGAACTCCGTTATTTGGGAACTTATCTGAGACGCGATGCAAAATTAAAATGATAATACCGATTATCTTGGCTATTTTTGCCCAACCAGGCTTAATGTTAGCAGATCTCGAGACAAATTTACCGTTTGCCGATAATGCTAGCCTAACCTAACCAAATTTAAAATAGGCATAATTATTTAATTTTTAACGTACAATGAGTGAGGTTTTCAAAGGCTAGTAGGTTAAAGTATAAACTGCCTGTAATATTATTATGATGCTGCATAAAAGCGGCTCCAAAATTTACTTGCAAAGCCGTATTTTGATTGTTATTAGAAAAGGTTTTTTTTAAAAAAATGCATAAATTGGGTTTTGTGATTGGCGTGCATGCATTTGTAAAATTCTGTATGTATAAAATTACAATTCACGTAAATTTAACTCCGAGCACATACTATATGCCGGTGAATTTGCATCCTGTAGGGTTAGTATGTGCTTCTAAATTAAAGTGGCGGGTGGAACGCTGATGTCATATTATTATGTTAATGGTTAGTAGGAGGAAACCTTGGGAAGCTTAAATTTCTACTTGTATTACGAATTTAATGATGTCATCCTTGAAATCGAAGGTGTTTGCAGCAAAATAATTGGGGAGGGAGAGAAATAATAATAAAAAAAAAAAAAAAATTACGTCTTTTATTACTTAAAGTAAAAGCGTTTAGTGTTAAATTGTGGTATGTTGTTTGCCTTAGGTTTCAATCAATTCACGCATGCGCGATTATGCAAATGAGGAAAAATAGTTTCCATTAGGGATGATAACACAGGTAGCTTAATTTCTTTACTCTTTGTTCGTTGTTGTTGTTGTTGGTTTTTTTTTTCTTCTTGTTGTTGTTGATTGACTCGACTGGGGAAGTAAAAGTAACCAGAAGAAGTTGCATTTTCTCCGAGGCTGAGCAGACGTTGCTGCAAATTTGCTTACTCTTTTCTTTACTCTGAATATTTAGACGAAAAGAAAAACTAAAAAAAGAAGTAGTTATCTACTTTACTATCATTTTTAACTCGTTCTCATGTTGAACACAAGAGCAATTCAATGAGGTCATTCAACCGGTTTGAAAACGTCATCACTTTTTTTTTTTAGTTTTATTTATTATTCAATTTTCTTCCGTCATATCTTATATATTTTTTTTTCCTTTTTGTTATTAATTTGGAATTATACAAAACTTTACCGTCCAAGACTATGTCGATACAGCGAAAAGTTTTTGCCGGATTTCGTTGAATCGAAAAAGGACAAAAATTAATGATTAATAAAAAAATATAGGTATACCGGTACTTTAAGACCTATGTATAAAAAAAAAAAATCTACCAGAAAAAATTAGTCAAAATTATCATTTAATTTTACCCCACCGAAGTATGTCGTCACAAATGTTTTTAATATGGTTTATTAATAATTGACCATAAACGCAAAGAAGAAAATAGTGCTGGACGGGATAAAATCTGGGCAAAAAACTCTCCAGCCTGAAATTTGGTTGCTACCCGATTTCTTCATCATTCTTGATTTAAAATACTGATTTGCTGAGAAAGATGTCTAGAGAAAGTAAAACGTCTTTACCAAAAAATAAATAAATAAACTTTCTCAAACAAGTTCAGCACTTAAACAAATTTTTAAAAGATTTATCCATGCGCGAACCCATAAATATTTGCATTTGCTTTTTATTTTAGTATTTATTTTATTTTATTTTTTTTTGGTTAGCAACAAAATAATATAGGCAAAAGAAAAATACGAAAGTTTTAATGACTTACTTTTGGGAATTTTGTTGTATCAATCATA
The DNA here is from genome assembly GCA_034692225.1 of Polydesmus complanatus. Taxonomy (NCBI): domain Eukaryota; kingdom Metazoa; phylum Arthropoda; class Diplopoda; order Polydesmida; family Polydesmidae; genus Polydesmus; species Polydesmus complanatus. The sequence goes on along the minus strand of JAQGAZ010000182.1, from coordinate 77,305 downwards.
ATAATTAACGGTACTGTGCATGTATGGTAAACTTTCCTATGGGACTTGAGAGAGTTTGTTATACACCTACATTTCCCTTTGCGTCTTAACCGCGTTCCCAAAAATCAGGACGCAAAACAAATAACAGTTAAGCTTAGTGAGTTAACCATAAAAAACCATGTAGGCCTAAGGGTTGACGATGCATTACTGATATTATGATATACCACACTACTATTTTCTACTGTCAGCCATCTACTGTACCTGTGGAATTCTCATTCTATAATTATTATGTTAAAAGGATTATAAATGATAAAGACCCAACTTTGAAAATCTGAAAACGCAGAGCAGAGTAGAGACTTGGATTATTATTCGGAAAAACTTAATTCAAGTCTGGGTGGAAGTTTGCTATAGCACATTGTATTAAAAATAACTTAAATTTCATTAGTTTCCAGCTGGAATTTTTTTTCGAAATATTGTAATTTTAATTTGTTGTATCGACTTTTTACTGCTCCATTCCGTTTTTGTTCCCTTTTGTATTAAAAAAAACCAATGAGCGGTAAGGTCCACCCATCACTCCAAAAACGATTTACTGTAACTAAGAAAATGTTGCGCTTAAAAAGGTATTGAAATCACGTTGTAAGTCTACCAATTGTAATAGCGCATAAATATTCAAATAATGATAGAGAAGAATAGATTAAAGCGATGAAAAAAATAACGCAATTAGAAAAGCCATCTTCTTTGTATTTTCTTTTATTTGATTTCAAATTGCCAGTTCTATTTTCATTAGATTAAAAAAAAATAATAATAATAATAACCAGTTCCGTGCGAATAATTCAGTCATTTTTTTTATTATCATTATTTATCAATTTATATTATGTTATCGCATTATTCTCTCGAAATTATTGGTGCCGAGCAATTCAAATAATAGTTTATTTTATTTTATTTTTTGCTTAAAATTAACTTTTTGAACTTTTAAGTTCGTAAGAGAAAATTATTCTGCGTGCTTTTAGGCGCCAAATTATTATAAAATTAGTTATCATCCGGCGTTGTCAGATAATGCAAATCTCGGGGATAGAAAATTGCTGGTTTGAAGGTGAAAACAAAATGCAGGTTATTTATTTCTTTCTATCGAGTGGGTTTGATTTTGCTTAAAGTTTTAACGCTGTTTTATGTTACTTTAACGCGAAAATAAATTTAAGATTTTATTAAGATGACAATAAATCGATGAGACGAAAAATTACAGTAGAAATTCGATATTTTCAAGTTTGGTTTTAAATTGAAAAGTTAGCGTGAGCAGCGCCAGTTCACGCTAACAACGTTAATTTTTTTTTATCGTTTATCGTTTTAACGTGATAACGTATCTGACACCTCAAAGTCGTTATTATCTCATGTTTACAAAATAACCCAACCTCTAGTCCTCTACGTTATTGGTATTTTTTTTAATTTATTAGTTTGCACAGTAGTTATACACATATCAGCACGCGCAAATTAAAATCGTGCGTATCAATATTAGTTAAGGCTATAAAAATAGATTTTTAAACTTTTTTAAAAAAAAATTGAAAATGCACATAAATTAATTTTTTAAGTGCTTCAAAATCTAGTTTTGCATAAAAATGAAGAGTTGGTTTAAAAAAAAAAAAAAAAAAAAAAACCAAAAGAATGCCATTAAAATCTACTTTTAGCAGTTGTGCAATTTGACTTTTCACGAAAGATTTCTAAACAGGAAATAAATATCGGATCTTTTTTTTTTTTTTTTCATTATTATTTTTAAAAGCAGGAACTAATTTTAAAATCTGAATCTAATTTTGAATAAACGTTTTCCTAGCAAAAAGTGAAAATTGAAAGTTTTTTTTTTTTTTTTAAATATCAATAACTTAAAAAGGCTTGAAGTAAAAAAAAATGCAATACCCGGAATTGATTTTCCTTGAAGTTGTAAAGCGAAATATTTGGTGTTTTTTTGTTCGAAATAAATTGAAATTGTGCAACTCAAGATATCGCGTTAAACGAGGGAAACCTTGAGAGAGGAAACGTTTTTGCTTTCTTTTCTTATAATTTTACTTTTTTTTTTTTTTTAAATGCGCTGATTCTAAATGGCTTCTATTTACAGTATTTAATTGCGCGTTGTTATCGTCGTTTGTGAGAGTTGGAATCGGATGAAAAGCCAACGAGATGTTGATTTTGTTTGGGTGCCGTTTTTCGAGAAAACTGGTTTCTCATCACTCTTTTTTTTTTTTTTTTTTTTAAATTTTTCTTCTACTTTTTTTTTTTTTTCTTCGTTTCGGAAATTAATTGAATAGCTGAGGGAGAAAATCGTGGTATATTACAATATTAGCATAAAAAAAAGAGAGAATAAAGAAAAAAGAAAAGTTAAATAAAACGTTTTTCTTTTTTTGCATGAGTAGACGTCATATTGTCTGCATGTTGACCTTTTCAACTTAATGATTAAAAGCAACAAAAAAAATAATTACGTCGATTACCGGGTGACGTCGTTAACGCGTCTCCGAATTTATCCTAAATTTCTACGGTTGACATTTTCCCCGTCGTTGCACATAGTTAACGCGGGAAAAATCCTAGTTTCCGATGTTGAAATAATTTTTTTATTTTTGTTTTTCATCAGTTTGGGAATTTGTTTTCTTGATTCGAATCGGCTGCCGTTCGTTCATTCGAAAGCAATGGCGTGACACTTAGACATGGGAGAAAAATTTTCATTTTCTTCGACTCCAATGTGCAAAGTAGTTCGCCATATTTTTTTTTTTTCTCGTAAAAAAAAAAAAAAAAAAGAAAAAGTGTGTAGGTTACCCTCCTCCCACGTCTTCAAAACAATCAATAATAATCCCCACCCTCACCCCCTCTCTTTGCGTAAAAGTTGGGTTAAAAGGTGGCCAACGAGTAGGTAGGTGTGGGAACAATATTTTTCAACTCAAAAACTTACTGTTATATCAAGGTGAACCAATGCATAATTTCGTTTATGGTTTTCCACACCTGGCGGGAATATTTAGACCGATTCTTCCCTAGAACACTATTGTTGTTTATTAAAAAAAAATTTTTTTTTTTTTTGGTCAATTTCTTACTTATTGCTTAGTGTTTTGTTAACTTGTTAAGCAACTGTGTGGTTTTGCTTTTTTTTTTTTCTTAGTTTTTTGGTGGGTGAGGAAGAAGGAAGGGAACAGACTAAAAATTACATGTTCTCGAGTTATTATTTATATTAGGAAAATGATAACATTTTGATGATATTTAGGTGAGAGATTGTTAAAAATCTTGATTACTTTTTAAATTGGCGATCATTAAAATTAGTGATTCTAGAAACCCTGTTTTCTATACCCCAAATACATGCACCGGAACTATAAATATTTCAATTACATGATTGTAGCTTACTAAATATCCCAAATTATTTTAAATACTCGATTAATATACTCGTACATGTAAATATACAACAAATTAAAATACTAAATGTGTTTTCCAGGTTAAATATTATTTTTTAAATTGTACCTGAAACACTTAGTTTTTCATGAATACGCATTAGGAGTAATAAGAAATCCATTAGTAAAATGTGTAGATTTGGTCAGATTGGCAAATTTAGCTGTTATTTGAAGCTACTGTATAAACCTGATAAATACTCCGAGTATATAATTTAAATTTAATTTTAATAGAACTTCTATTAACCGAATTGAATGGTGCCGGAATCACCTTGGATTATGGAGAAACTCGAATTAAATGCAATAAATTTTATTAATTGGGCTAGTATTGTAATGCTAGGCTTATAATATTTTTAACGTTGTTAAAACCGATTTTTGATTAAAAAAAACTTCTATTATAATCAGTTTGTATCATGAGTTATTCGATATGCCAAGGTGTTCCATTTGGTATCCAACTCGGTTCGTACGGTAGAAGTTGTACTGTAAGTAATGAGGTAGCCAGTGTTTAGGGTATTGTAAATTAGCGTTTTCACCGTATAATATTATTAATGTTTAGCGAATAATAATTTGTCAAAGAAAGTTGAATAAACTATTCCACGTATATTAAAACATCATCATCATTAGTTTCGTTGTACAGCAGTTTTTAAGTTGAGTAAGCACGCGTGACGCCGTCTTTGTTTTTCAATGCATTGCCAACGCGTGCTAATATTAACGACGGAAAAAATTAAAATATTTTCGGTTTCATGACGTGCGCAGGAATATTTCTCCAATAGTGATATGTAAAAATATTCACACGCAAAAAAAAATATAAAAAAAATAATAATAAAATAAAATGTTAATTATAGATTCCCTTAAAAAAAAAGAATAAAAATGACGTCAATGAACTTGAAAAGTTGGAGAAAAAAAGTTTATTTTTTTACTTTAAAAAAAAAAAAAAGTTGTAGCTCGTTTTAATATTTTTGGTACAGATGTATTATTATGCAGTTTTGGGAAAGGTGTTATTTGCGGGTGAAAGGAAGCGACGAAAATGACCTTTGACTCGGCCTAGTCCATTGTTGACGACCTCTGGCCAAGCCCACCCCACCCCTCTTTCTCTCCATCATCATTTCCCATTCGCATTGTTTACTTACGACCTTTTGTGCGCATGTAACGTATAGTTTGAGGAGAGAGAGAGAGAAACGTTGCGTGCCGTTACTTTCTTGCAAGCAACTTTCGCCGTCTTTTTTCTCTTTGACCGTTGAAAAAGGAAAGACGACCGACTGACCGGTGAACGCGGAAGTTGCGTGTGCAACATCGGAATTCAAACGCCCACAATTTACTACAAACAAAAAAATTATTTTTTTTTGCATTTTTCTTTAAGATAATTCTAAACATTTTGTGTGATGATTGACTTCACTTCCTGTAATTTGGAATCTGATTTTCCCACTGCCACCGTCACCCGTCTTTTATCAACGGATGTGCTGTTACTCACTTCTATGTTATTACCGTAAAAATATATCCGTATAGCTTTTAGGAGGATGGGAAATTTCTCCATTGAAATTGAAATCTTCGTTGTTCTAAGAACTTCTAACTACACAGTACGTGTCTACTTTCGTAAAAATGAACACGAAAGTTATTTTAATTAGGAATTTTTAAAAATATTCGTTACGCTGACGTTTGTTCTGTCAATTGCAGAAATAACAATTTTTTATGAATTTTGGCGAACTAAAAGATGAGGGCTTTTCTCCTCCATTTATTTTCCATATATTAACACGTGAATGAGTGAAGGCGAACGTAAAAATTTGTAGCTGCTTCGTTCGTTCATGGACCAAAATGGAGTTAAAAATTCTTTTTTGAGGGACTAATGCATGCGGCAAATATCTGTTTACCGTATTGCACAAATGGTTTGCTGATATACAGTAAATCGAAATTTAAGAATTGTTCTTCTACCTCCCTTGAAAAACTAAAATTCACAGCTTTATAAACGCATTCTCTGGGCCTGTCCACAATAGAAGCCCCTTTTATCACTTTTTTTTGTCAAAAAATGGAGATACAGTAACTTGTTCCTGCTGCAAGCCCTTCAGTTCTATTGTAGGGTGGCAAAATTATTTTACTACGGTTTGCAAATTGAATGGTTTTATCTGATTTATGTCTGCTTTTACAGTAGCTGCTTATTTTTTTTTTATTTAGCTAATGGACTTATAATAATGGTAATCGGAAATAATAAAATTTGGAGTAATAATATTATTATTCATCAAGTTGTTGAATATTTTAAGAATGAAAGAAAGATGACCGTTGATAATCTACGAAATTAAAATGTTTATAAATTAGTTTTTATTTTGAACTTTTGATTTGAACGATAAACAGGTGGTAGCGGGGTATCTCGTAGGAGGCGTTTGCGCGATTAAAGTTTGCGGCCGAATGTAATAAAAACAAAAAAAAATGGTTAAAATTAATTGTTTGCAAAAATTTAACGAGTTTCAGTAAATTGCAAAACTAAAATGTACTTATGTAAATTTAATTTTTGACAAAATATTTTTTTAATAAAGGTTTGTGTTTTTACCGCCCTTTTTAATTCTTTCCAATTAAATAAACAAGCCACAGTTGGCTAAACAGTACATGTACTGTATTAATAAAACTCAAGAGGCTATGAGAGCTAAATCGAGCCAACCTTCATTTTTTATTCTTTCTTTTTAAATGAGTTTTTTTTTTTTAAAGTACTTTAATAACTATATATTAATTTATGAAAATAAAGTAGGATAATTTAAAAACTAATAATAAAATGAAAAGTAGAGCGAAAAGAGATGTGATTGGTTGATGGCATAGTGCTGGGGTGGACAATGGCATGGTGTGCATGGGCCAAGGTTTTCTACAACGAAAGAGACATAACGGACTGAAATTTTAATGAAGGAAAATGTTTCATATATTTTTTATACGTTTAAATACATTAGGAATGTTCGCATAATCTGGTCCGGCTTCTCAGCGCTTCATTTTTTACGCTTTTTTTTTTTTGTTGACGCAGTACAAAAGTAATGAAAAAAAATACTGCATCACCTGTGTAAAACGGAATCGCGCGGTACATGTACTCAACTAATTTTCTTTTCATTTTTGCTGTATTGAGGGATGGGGAAAAAATAATAATGCTGTAGTCAGCTGATAACCTTAATATTTCTTTAATAATTATATGCGCTCTTTTAAGGTTTTCATCTGATGCATCCATGAAACTCTTTCTAAAACTGCTTAGGGCTTATTTCTACATTATTTAGCTGACATTTTTTCAATAATTCTCTTTATTCGCCATAGTGTTTCTGTCAATCACTCATCCTTTATTTTTTAAAATGAGTTTTACCAACTTTACATTTATCAATTAAATTGTAAGCAGACAATTTTTCTTTTTCATCTCCTTCAAAATACAGTATGTTTAATTTTTTTCGTCGTATGTGTTTTGTACAGGGTATAACGCTGAATAATTTTTTTTTATTAATTTTAAAATGTTTACTAACAATCTAAAAAAAATGTTATTTTTAATCTTCAACAAAAACTGTATACACTGTATACCGGTAACTATTTTTTTGTACACAATTAATTAATTTGCGAGCGCATGTTTGGGTAATGCAAACTGGTACCACTGGCACTATTATCACCGCAACGTTAAAAATGCCAATTGAAAATGGTGTTAATTAATTGCAAAAAAGTTTAGTTTTTATGTGCGCGTTTGATTGACCTAAAGATAGTTTTGTTTAGCACATATTATATTTACCACTCGTTCGTTAATATTAATAATTCCTAATTTCTTCACTGCGTATAATGCAGTATATATTTTTTAGGTACATGTACAGTACAATGTATTATTATATATATTTTTTTTTGCGGTGAGACACACGTTGGGAACTTTTATTAAATGTTTACTATGTTAAATTATTAACTCGGATGGAATGTTGATGTGGCCTTAAAAGGATATGAATGCGAGCGAGCATTTAATTGTGGTCAGTTGTTAATTTATTTCAGCTTAGTTTATTCCAAGTCTCGCGACGCCCTCCAAACCTCTAACGGTCAGCCAAGCCATTCAAACCGCTCAAAAACATTTTGTCTAGGAAACGAGATTTTTAAATTTATGCAGCCAAAATATTTTGATGGAGAAATTCATTTTTGTGGCCAATTTTTTCCGACGATTTAAAAATCGGCGGTGCGAACCCATAATGAAGTTTCGTTATCCAGGCGTGAAAAATCAGCTGTTTTTCGATGGCTATTGCTACCGTTCACTCATGAGCTGATGATGATGTCATTAACGCTTTGATTTTTAAGGTCAGCACGCCACGCAGGGAACACCTTCGGATTTTCAGCTGGAAATCAAATTGGGTGGAGCTTTGAAAGCTTAAGAAATTAGCATTTAACCTTCTGCGCAGCGTTTTCCACCTCGAGATTTATTAATTATTGAGTTTTAACCGTCAATAATAATGTGTTTGATAAGATAAGGCGCATAAACTTTTCGGTAATTTTCGCGTCTTTTTCGTCTCAGAGCCGCTATAATTGTTTTTAGCTGATTAGAATGTTCGGTGTCGGAATTAAATAGGCAGAGCGGTTAATGAATTTGACTGACGGTTTTTATGACTACGGCGCATTTCAATGTTAAGTTCTCACTTCCTGTTATCAGTCGATCGGACTTCCAGGCCTCCCCGTTAGAATACCAGTTGACCTCGACTATTCAGACTAGTAAATTTCTTGTTACTGTTTCCATTAAATTGTAACAAAAAAAAAAAAATTTTTTTTTTTGGTTACGATTCTATTAGTCATTTTCAGTACTGCTGCGCACGTAAATCTGATTTCACTTATTTAATTACGGATTTTGGTTTGACTTGTCAGTTTCAAGCGCAGTACACGTATTAAAAATTAATATTCTATGAGTATGAAGTAGCAGACCACCTGCAATGTTAAGCATACTGCGCTTGGATTCACATTTGTCGATCTTCAGATATTAAACTCTTTTTTTTTTTATCGCATTTTTCACTTACTTCCGCTTTGTTTGCTGGTTTATTCAGTAAAAAACAGTTACTACATGCGTATGCGGCGCTTAAAATACGATTTAATTTAACTGAATTTTATTAAAAGTTTTTAGCATTTTATTTACAACGCGCATTTATCTGCAAAAAAGGTTAGGTCATGTCGATTTTTATTGGTCCATCTTGTCCAAAAGATTTATTGCATAGGAAATAATCAAATTTTAAAAGTTTGCATTAAATAAGCATTTTTCAAAGGCGGTGCACGTGTGGATATAATTATTCTTACGAGTTGCACCTGAAAATCTTTGTAAATTATTTTAGAACAAACCCCATTTCGGTATATAGGAAATTCTTGAAAACTAATGACGCGGATGTTCACTTATATTTTTTATCAATATCCAATATAAATCAAGTCAGGAAATGTTATAGTTAAGGTATGTGAAATACTTTGGAATGATATGAGGAGATTAAGTTTTTTTTTGGGGGGGGGAGGGGAGGGGGGGGGGGTGGAAAATCTGTTAAATTTTTTGGAGTGGATATAGAATTTCAAACTAAATTTTTCAGTTTTTTTTAATGGCACTAACCCTTCTTACGAGTAAGTCACTATCATCAACTAGTAACACCGATATTGTCGCCATTTTTATATTTTCGAGTTTACTACATGTTTTTTTGTTATCTACAGGACATGCTCTCGTTTCCAAATTCTTGTGTGGCGTTTACAGTGCGTTTGAATTTTGGAATTATTGTAACTATGGTAGATTTTCAATGTCGATAAAATAGTAATATTTTACTTCGGAGTGTTAGGTTTCAAAGTCCCATTGACTATTTCAAACACGAATAACAGATGGTTACTGTAGATAACAATCATTTTGATTTTACCTGCTTTTTTTTATTAGAGGCGCGGGTATAATAGTCAAACAGATTAATAAATAAATTATAATATCAAATGTAGAGTGCTTAAATTATTGACAGCATTCTAGTAGAGCTGAAAAACTAGTTCGCTCATTATTAAAATAATGCAACAGATTTAAAGATGAAGTTGCTTTTAATTTATTTTTTTAAAAAAAAAAATATGCATGGAGTTCGGGTTCATCGATTTCTAATTCACTTCAATTGTTGGTCAACTATTACGTTTTAAAATAAGTGTTCAACGATCTTTCTAACACGGAATTTCGCTCAATTATTTATTTGAGAACTATCGTTATTAAATTTTCAAATTAAAAGAAAAAAAATAATTTTTTTAAATCAAAATATTGGTCAGTTTTTTTTTAAAAAAAATATAGTACAAATACAAAAAAATAATAAACTAGTTTCATGGCTTGAGAAAACCTAGTTTTGTTGACGAATTAGTCATTGGGGTTTTTCATTATTAATTTTTTTTTAAATAATAAAAAAAAAAGGATAGGGGGAAAAAAAGTAGTATTGAGTTCTCACACTTTCAAATGACTCTCCCTTAAATGTCCATCAAATATTGCAACTAAAAACAACGCGTTAAGAATTAACTATTAGTAATATCAATAATAAAAATGTGTTATATAGAGCGCAACAATCTGAATGTTGTAAATTCAGCAAGAATAGTTTTTATTCTCAGTCGGTGCCATGTACTTTGTTGGTTGCGTTTAGTTAATTTCGACGGTGAAATGCAAGGTTAAGAAAATGTTTGCATTCTCCAAAGTTTTTTGTGGGTAAATATTACAAATACTGTAAAAGAAAAAGAATACAGGTATATGTTTATTTTTTGTGTGGCCTATTTATAATTGCACGCAAAAAAAATTTTTTTTTATAAGTAGCTAGAAATGGCATGTTACAGTAAATGAATTCTTAAAAAGTAATAATTTAATAAATAATTAGTGATTATTATTATTATATTTCAAATGTTGGCGGAACTGAATTGACAAATGTACTTAATATTACCTTGACCCGTTTTGCTTCTGAAAATGTGATCTTAACGTAAGCAAAAGGCTTCAAAGCTGATTACCTTACAAATAAGAATATAAAAAAAATCTTTCAAACCGGTACAACATGTTTTTTATATAAATAATTTTCTCGCGCTTACAGTATTATATTATTATAGTTTCTGCATAGATGCACATGCAGCTTTTATTATTTTTTTTTATTGCACGTTATTTTTGTGTGAGGGAACGATATTAAGCTTTCGTAGTGAGGTATTTTTGCAAAACATCGTCGATTATCCGATTTAAGTTATGTGGAACAAGCATAATTTCTATGACACATCTCTCAATATTTCAATATAATTTTTATTTTAAAAAAAAATGTTACGCGGTTACTTTTGTTATTCAAATATAATAATCTAATACGAAGCATCTTTAGAAAAACAAGTTTGGATTTTTAAAAAAAATTACATGTGAAAATTTTATTTCAACCGCGAAGTTTTATTTATGATAATTTTTTTTTTTTTTTTGTAGACAAAATTTGTATACTAGAATATTACATTTTTTATTAGTTATAATAATACAATATATATTTTTTTAAAATACATTTTATGATAATTTAATTTAACCTCATTAATACTGCGTTTGCAAAACACAGCGGCGATTGGGATCTATTTGGAATTTCCGAAGAAATTAAAACAATCTACACTTAAAAAAAAGTTTTTTTATTTTTGGTTTTTCTCTTATCTTAGTTTTAGCAAATCCATCAGGCGTTAAATTAATAGTTTAGTTTTTATGCTTTCAAATTACTACAATTAGCATTTCATTTGACTTTTTTTTTTATGAATGATTAAAAGCATTGATTTTGTTTGCTTTTCATGTTTCTTGTAAAGAATAGCCTTCGAGAATTAACGAAAATGCCCTTCTGTATTTTTTTTAATACCCAAAATTGTATTAAACGAGTGGTTATAGTTTAAAAAAAAAAAAATTTAATTTTTTTTACAGTATGTTATTTAAAGGAAAATTACTGTAATTGAAATTTATTACAGTCATTTTTAATTCCATAGTATGCCTATGATTTTTGAAAGAGATACTTGAGAATGTTGCGAAAATATGCTTCGATAGAAATTACCTTGTTAAACATGATCTAAATCAGGAAATCATCGATTATTTATTTTTTTTTTTTTGTATGGCGGAATCGCTATCCATACGATAAATATATAATAAATAATGAATAGCATACAAATTATATAGGTCATCAATTTCCATTTTATATATTGATTAATTTCTAATAAATATGCACATTTTAAATTCATAGTCAATTTTTTTGTCTAAAAAAATAAATACCGGTATATGAGTTGAGTTTAATTTAATTAGTTGAAATACTTCAGTTTTACAAACTTAAATAAAGACCTTAAGCAACATTCAATACGAGTTTGAAAAAATATTGATGCATTTCAAAATTTTAATAAAATCTGTTTTTTTTTTTCAATAATATTTAAGAAAATGTTGGCTTGCAAAATCTATGACTTATGTAGGCCCTATGATTTTGTGTATCGTAGATAATTACTATAATATTTAATTGGTTCCAATAAAAAAAAAACTCAGCTCTCACATCCAAAAATTATTACCGGTACTGAATTTTTGCTAATTAGGACAAACTAAAAAAAAAAAAACATTGTAACAGATTATTTATTTATTTTTACTTTAAGTTCAGTTTGTTTTCTTTACTTATTTTTCATGTATTAATTATTTACACGTGAATGAGTTAAACATTAGGCAACATTTTGTGCATGCAAAAATGTCATTTTCTATACATTTTAAAATTGCCTCAAATGAGGCAAAAATGCTGTATTTAATGCCTAATAAATGCAGCAAATATCAACTTATTGTGCAAACGGTTTACAAATATAATTCAAAATAAAAATGTGAAATCAATTGAATTCGCAATTTATTCGAAATTTTTATCTATGGTTTTTTTCATCAATTCTGTAAATAATATAAAGTGCAATTACATCTTCGACCATCTAACGCTTCCCTAGAGAGCTTCCCTTTAGAGAAGCGTGTTTCATGGTCGAAGAATTACATGTAGTAGTTCCCTCAAGCGCTCTCGAACGCCATCTGTTGATCGTTTTGCGAAACTATCAGTCACATGTTTTGATTGATGCGCGGTGGTTTTCCGCGCTTAATGTCGGTTGTCGGTTTCAAATTTGTGCCCATGCATCTTTTTTTGTTCGCGTTTATTTTTTAATCAGATTTATCGGGAAAGTGAAATAATAGTCCGGAGAAGTAATCATGTGTTTTCCGTGTTTTTATTTAATAGAGTTAATTTCTCTAACGCCTTTAATGTTAATATTTATAATGCCAATGTTTGGCATGATATTTGGTGTGGAACACGTTCTCAGGTTGTCCATAGTTTTGTATTTTTACATTGTCATCAATCATTATTTGTCCAAGCAACTCGTAAGATGAATTGTGTTTATTATATAGATTAAATAATATAAATTATTTGTTTGTTTTGCAGGGAGTTTTTGGACCGTTTTTGTCGGGTTTGTCGTTGATGATGTCGTTCACCGTCCAACTAGCCATCATGCCAGGACCACTGTTATGGTTATACGAAGTGCTTCTTTGGTTCATAGAACCCATCATGGAGTTCGCCGAAGTATTTATGGTAATTTCGCACCCCAATTGTTTTAGAGAAGTGCTTATTATATTACAGAACGCTCGATAGCTGTCAACTTGCCATGTTAAGCGCAGCGAGTTTTCATGAAAATTATCAGCATTTTCGACTAGAAATCATTCTAACAGTTGTTGTCAAATGATCATAGCAAACTCAAGCTTGGGATTGACAATATTAATCATAAATGGTTTTAATAATTATTTGGTATTCTTAAAATGTTTGAAATACTATAGGTTGCGCAATTTTGAAAGAATTGGTAGGTGAGCTTTCAGCTTTTAAAAGAGCAAAGGCGCTTTGGATGACAGCGTTGCGCGCTTGCGCGAAAATATTTCTAGCTTTGATCAGCTGTTTATATTTTTCTCGTTCTTCTCTTCTTAAGTCGTAGTTGAGCCCTGTAAATATCAGCCTAATATTATAATTTATTAAATAGAATAACTTTTTCAATTAAACACCTTTTAAGCGGATCGTTTATTAATTCATTTTGGTAGGGTTTTTTTTTTTCCAAAAAAAAAATGTTTTTACTAGGATTTGTATAGCGCATGGCGTTTAATTAATTCAGTCTTAAATCAATAAATAATTAGGAAAAAAAAAATTAAAGGTGAAGATTTTTCTAACTTGTTTATCAACTTTAACATTTTTAGTTACCGCGTTGGGGTATATTTTAAGGAATTGAGGGGGTGGTAGTAGGGGTTGAAGAAGAAGATAAAAAGATAAAAGAAATGAATTTGAAAAGTTCTTTAAGCGCAGTATTAATCATGGAAGCAAGCGAGAGCATCCATTTTGTCCATTAATCAGTTGCCAAGGGAGCAATCAGATTGGGGGGGCTATACGTTGTTATCAGGCCGTGTTGCTCGCTCTTCAAACTGCCTTTTACATTAATTAATTAATTTCCGGGCGAGAAAAAGAGATATGCTTCTGCGTTTGATTAATGAAAGCCCGAAAAAAAAATTATTTTATAGAGATATATATATATTTTTCTATTACCAGGTTTAAAAATTGGGAGAGTTCTATACATTTTCACTGACTTTTCTATAATACTTTTTTTTTTCTTCCTTTTTTCAAATGTAGATCGTATCGCTGAGCATGAAAGCCAGTTGCTGGTTGATGGATTTCGACGATGATCATTCACCTTTAGGAAAAGTAAGTCAAGGTTTTTGTTTTTCCCGTTCAAAAGAACTTTTTATTTTATTATTATTATTTAAAGAAAGAAAAAAAGATCTATAATAATCAATTTTTATTATTCTTATTTTCTTTTTTTTTTTTATTATTATTCGTTGCTCCTTGTTCGAAAGTAGCTTCTTTTTGTGTAATAAAATTGTTAGCTCAGACGAAATTCAAAGGAAAAGTAATAGAAGTGATGTCTACTACCCACCTTCTATTTTATTTTCCAACTTTATTTCGTCGTTTAATGTAGTATATATTAATCAAGAAAGATTCGTTTCTTGCAAACGAGACTAAATATTATTAATAACGTGATTGTTGAAGAAAAATACTCCAAAGCGTGATTCTATTTTTTTTTTTTATTTTTTATTTCGATAATAACTTGCGTATTTCTCTATTGAGTCTGTTTTGCTTCTTTTTCTACCCTCACGCTCATTTTCTCTGGGTATATTTCACAGTCGCCCCCAATACCTATCATTCTCTCGGCTTCTTTTATTTTTCATTGTGTACCATATGTTTACATGGAAAAGCAGCCTTTATTCACACTTTACCATTGTTGTTATACAATAAACATCGTCGTCGTGATTCCAATTTCATTTGTAAATTGCACGTATCGTTTTCTCTCTCTCTCTTCTCTGTGCGTTGGTAGAATTCAGCCGCGTAATAAGTTGAGCTCCACCGACACTTTCTTTCAATTAATTCTCTGAAATCAGTACCGGTATTACACAATTTTGGCGTGTTTTGTTGCTCGGAACGTTTTCGATCAGCCAGCAGATTTTTATTTATTTGCCGCATTATTTGCTATTCTGTCGAATTATCGATTAGGGTTTAGTTATTCGAACACGAACGATGCGACTCGTTCGAGGACAAATCAAATAGAAAGATTATCCCAACTTTTATGAGAACACGATGATGATGATAATAATAATAATAACTCTGGTGGAAGTAATTTTTCCTTTCTATTTGGTAATGATAAGTTCGAAATGGCAGGTACATTTAGCGTCATTAGACTAGTAGCGATAAAGCTCGTTTTAAATAAATGTTTGCAACGTAGTATAGTAACTTTTGGGGTAAATAAGTTTTAAAAAATGCGGTGATAATTAAATCAGAATCTTTTAAAAATCAATTCTTTTTAATGCACCTTTCGGTAGGGAAATTATTTTTAGCGCTGATCTAAAATAAAGAATCAATCACTAGGAGTGAGACCTCAAGTTTTAATTAAATTTATAATAATATTTTTTTTCTCTCTTTTCTTTCTCCACCCCGGAAGGCTATTGTCATTCAAGGCACTACCGTAATTGCACAACTACAGTATAAAAGAAAATATTTTGTTAGCGTAAACAAAATTATTTGTTGACAAACTTACTATTTAAGTTTTAATTTAAGAAACCTCAGAAAATGTTTTGCAATTGAACACACTCGTAAAAAAAAAAAAAGTATGTTTGAGGGTGAGGAGAGTGTTTGAATCGGTTTTTCATTATTTATTGTTCGCGAGAGTATGTTTGAAGGACTTAATTAGTAGTCAGAATACTTAGAAAAATCAAACATCGATCGGTAGTGTAATTAATTTGGTTGTATTTGCATAAGAAAACTTAATAGCAATTTATTTGTAGATTTTAGGTTTTTTTTTTTGTTTCGTTACTCCCAGTATTTGGATATTGTTATTTAGACAAAAAAAAAATAATACTAATTTGAAAGAAAAAGTGAAGGATATTTTTTCGGGAGTTCAACTTAGCCTCATAGAGTTTATTTTAGTCGACAAGGTGATGAGTTAGAAATTGATGGGAGACTGAAGAGTAGTGTTAACCACACCTTGATGTACGACCGTATATATATTATCAAGCATCGAAAGGTACAAAAAAGTAAAAAAAAAAAAAAAATATGCTTACGGGTAAAACTATAGGAGATAAAAATATATACGTAGTGTATATATGGGTTAGATATAGAATGTGAATGAAGGTGTGATGGGTTGTACGGTCTCTATAGACTACCTTACGTCATTAGCATTTTTTGTTATTATTAGCCTACCAAATTATACTCCACCCTTCGAGATAATTGAATCGAAAAATAGGCACAATTATAAGACAAACACGTAGCAGCACGGTGCACACGCCCGGGGAAGAGTGGCGGGGGAAGAGAGATGGCGAGAGAGAGAGAGAAAAGGAAATGAAAATGATGAATTAACACTACTCTCTCCATCAAAATTAATACATTTTTTTTTTTTTTTTGCTTTTCTAACTAATCGTCTTTCTACCTTGTTATTGTTTGAACACGCTAAATTTGCATCTTAGCTTTCATCGCCGTTCAATTTTAAGTATTTTGCGCGGAACGCGATGACCTTCAATGCATCGTGCGCAATACAAAGATGGTTTGTTTTGTTTTCTTTCTTATACGGTTCTTGTTCGTCTTCACTTTGATGAGCTTTATCCGTACTGTAATAACCGGAAGCGCGCTGAATATCTCATGTTCAACCGGTCAATTATCGGAAAGAAATATGAAACCAGATTGACAGGTAAAGCTTTCAGCCTTTCACGAGATTAGAAATGAGATATCGATCGCACGCGCGCGGCGCGCGTATTCACCGGCTTCGGTGACAATATTAAAAGCTTAATCGAGATTTCAACTTGATTGGATTGGTCGATACATCTTTTATGTTACAGTAATATTATTATTATTTGTATATTGAGTTCACTTTTAATATTTTCCGAGTGTTTTAGATACCGTAGCTCAGAGAAAATAATAATTACCGTATTTCATGGCTGTGATTTCATCTTATAACAGCTAAAATGCTGTGCCCCACTGTTTTATGTTTCATAAATTAAATTTATTCAAATTTGCTATAATTGAACCTAATTTTAATACTGCAGTTTAATTTAAAATTAGTAAAAAAAAATATAGAAATATTTAATTTATTTTTGTGTGTACGTGCGCTAGTTTCAGTTTTAATTTCGAATTTGTTATCTACAGTAGGGTTTATTGTAACAATCGCAGTATTGCAAGCCTTAAAAATTTTAGCCAAAAAAAAAAAAAAAAGATAATTAAATTCAAGATAAACGAATTGGTAGGATTTTATATTTTTAGGATTTTTGTAAAGCAATTTTAGAAATTATTAGCTCGATCAAAGCCAACTTGGAAATCAAATAATTAATGTCGTTAGACCGAACACAAAGCCTCTGTAATAAAAAATACAGTAGGACTGAACATTAATATATGATAAAAAGCCATCTTAATTACGGTACCTGTAGTCTATCTTTTTGAAACATCTAAACTATATTCAATCTAGTCTACCTAATCAAACATAATTTACGGGAAGCCCCTAACTGGCTTTTTACATTTAAAATTTTGCCCAAAGAAAATTGCTGGAATAAATTATACGGTAGCATTTTTCTTAAATTAAAAATATTTTTGTTACCAACGTAAAAGTTTCATTTTTTCTCTAAATCTAGCTATATTTTTTTGTCTGGTTCTTGTTGTTTTTTTGTTTTTTTTTTGGGAGGAAATTTTATCGAAAGACGGTTGTCAGGAAAAGTTCACTTTTTTTGTTTTTGGAATAATACAGTACTTAAACTTTTTAAATGAAAGTTCTAAATTAGGCTATACCTACGTTAAATAATAAAAAGGATTTTAAGAAAGTTAATTGCCTGTAACTCGCTTCATTATCTTGTTTGAAATTGTGAAGTGGTTGAGAAACATTTTAATCAGCGTTTAATTCTTATTGCTACTTATTATTTATGAATTCCGGCATTATCTAACGTTAATTACCCAGAACGCCATTTTGCATACGAAAGCAGCTGCTAGATTGGTTTTTCTTTCAAAACGTCAAACATAACATCGATATTTTTGTCATTTTGCGATAAAAATATGTCACCGGGGAGAACTTAGACTTACTAGATTATTTATAATAATTTTTTCGATCTCAAAATACTGTATATATTTTTTTAGATTTTTTAAATACCCTTTCGCTATTAAATTAGGGTCCCAGATTGTTGGAGATTATATTTTAAGAACTTTGTTCCGTCTTTGACGTTGTAAATTAACAATAATCGCATTAATAGATGGTATTGTTTTTGGACTTGCGATCATCATTTTGTTGGCACTTTCACCGAATAACAGTACCAGAGATTTTCTTGTTCTTCTTTTCCCATCTTTTTCCTCGTGAGACAGTAAACACAATTAGCAACTTGTCGTTTTCATCGTTATTAATTATTTAATTAATTAATAGCTACGATTAGGCCAAAAAGCTTTGTATTTCTTTCACATTTCTACGTCTATGCAACGTCAATTAAGCGTCGACCGAAAAGAGAGAATTAAGGTTTTTAATGACGTCATTTACTTAATTTCTGCTCACTTCATTATTAGGTTGGAAAGTTGAATTAAGGTTTGGTTCGAAACTTGAATTTTCTCTACCGCTTCCAATTTACGACTTCGGGGCTTTTCGGCTCACGCAATTACATCGAATCCGCGCACTTTTGCTTTGCCAATGTTTTATTAGGCGCCGGTGGGAGGGTTGGGTGGTCGGCCTAACGACGGTCGTTCGAGACCAGAGCAGGAAATGCGCGCTCTATTACATTATTAGCTGTTTGTTTCTGATTTATAATCAGGGGTTACATTCTTCCATTTAATTTGTGTGATGTACGATTATCGCTCTCTCCCCCCCCCCCTCCCCTTCTCCACCTACTTTACAACTCGGTCAATACAGTAGGACGTCGCGCTTTTCAAGATCGACCTCGCTTAGTTGCAAAATTGGCTAAATCAAGCTCTTCAGAACAAAACGTTTGTGTTCTATTTTCTTAAAAATTTAAGATATTTGACGAGGTTTTTTATATTAAGGCAACTTTTTTTTCATTCTTGTTTATTGATTTTAATGAAAGATGACGATAAGATATCTGTACTATTAATTTTAGTAACATTTTTTTTCTGGCAACGTTTCATTAATGTATTTATTATTATTTTTATTTTTTTCAAATGTTTTTTTAAACTTAAAACGTTACCGGTAAATGCATTTTTAAAAAAAATGTTAATGTCATATTTATCTTAATTAAATGGAACGTATTTTTGAGTATAATTGTTGTAATAAGAAAGTGAAAAGTTTGACGATTTCAGATTTGAAACCAAACGATTTGCCAAATTTTCTTCAAATTAACCTGGCCAATTTTCGCGATTACTTTTTATTCCTTCTCTCGGCAATCTAAAGTCGAATTGGCGTCACGCGCTTTGCTTCTTTAGTCGTTAATCGTTTAGAAAGTAACGCCGGGTTTTATGACCGAGGAGGTTCGCGTTTACGAGTTCCACAACCCCCCCACTTCCATTCAAGGTGCCCAAATTCGATTAGCCCGTTTCTTCATTCACCACATTAGCCAAGATAATTTTAACCTAATTATTTTTTCGAGATGATTCTCTCGTTATTTCCGTTCAGTAGTTGATTTTGAGCATCTGTTAATTTTTTTTTTTTTTTTGCATTTTATTTTAGGTTAATTTTTGGAGAATTTTTCTTTTTCCTCGGCATTAATTACACGTGCCGAGTATTTTATACGTTTCCGCATCCGAAACCAACGCCGTTCACTTGAGTGCTTTTTGATTATTATTGGGGCCCATTTTTCTACATTTTCTAGGAACTGATTTTAAGTGGCTGGGATTCGTTTTCCTGCACTCGATTGTAATTGTTAATTACGATGGCAAAATAATGTGACAGCAATATTAATAATTAAATTTGATTATAAATTATAATTCGCGAGTTTTGCTCGCGCCTCGGCTACAGTTCCCTCTAGCCGTGATTATGTATTAAATAAGAAGGAAAAGTATGTGTGTAGGGGGGGATCTAGTTTCAGCTGATGTTTTTTTAGTAGCGGTTTTAGTGGAAAACGAGTAATTGAATACGACTACGGGGTGTGGTTAGGCATTGTCTACTCCGAAACGTCAATATGAGGCTGCGTTCGCACCGGAACTTCACCTCGGTCTAGCTTTATAGAGGGTTCGTGCCTCGTGGCGTCATCACTTTGCAAGTTTCCGAACTGACAGGCTGCAGTCGCGCTATTTTTTTTTTTTTTTTATTTCGTAAAAAGATGTTGGCATGGTAACGCGCTTTCTATACTCGCGAACGCATTTCATAACATAATAAACGTCGTGATTGCAAAGCGATTGTTGTTGTTGTTGTCACCTCGACATTTTGTAGCTGAAGCAGACGATGGTGGAGAGCAGCGGTGTACGCAGGCGCAGCACGGCTAAAGTTTCATTGTTGTTGGAAGATGAGGTCAGGACGGCGTACTAGGTGAAGTGAGCGAGGGAGTTAATTTGATAGATATACGAGGGAAATTAGCAGGTGGTGACGATATTTGATTTTTGCAACGGTGGAGGAAGAAGGGGGTTGGGGGTAGTGAAGAGGGGGGATGAAAGGAAAGGGGGGGAAGCTGAAGTGAAGCGAAAATAGATTCCCAACTTTCTTTTGCGATACTTTGGAGTCGTTGACCTATTGCTTTAGCGTTGACTTCTTATCAAAACAACTTTTCATAAGTCGCTTCTGCTTTTGCTCTCCACTCACCTTTCCACTTCAAATTACTCAATTGATTGGTAGGAACGGGTTTACAGGGTAGCTGAAAACTATTTGCCGAGGTTAATTTTATAATCGTGGGTGTGGTCTGTTTGTATCTACAGTATTAAGAAAATAAAATTCTTGTGCGAGTAAATAGAAATGGCAAAATAAGAATTATTTGAAAACGATTTTAAAAAATTAATTTTTTTTTTTACAAATTAACTCCTGCTTTTTTAAGAATCTGAATTTTGTTAGTTTGACGTTTAACGATTGTAGTGATGGCCGTATTTACAGCTGAAGAGGCCCTAGGCGCATCTTAGCGTCTATATTATGAGGCCTCAGAAAGAGTTGATAAAATTATGGGAATTAAGAGAAATAATTAAAATTTTATAAAAAAAAAAAAAATAGTGAAATGTTTAAAAAAATTAGTGACATTAAATTTAGAAAAATTAACGAAGTTTTCAAGAAAAATGAGGCAAATTTTTTTAAAATAAAAAATACAGTACCGGTATTAGCGAAAATTTTTTGGAAAGTTTAACGAAATTTTTAGAACAATTATTAACAAATTTTTTAGGAAAATCAACACAACTTTTAAAGTTAAACAAAAACGATTGGGTTAAATTAAATTTAAAAAAAAAATTAAAACAATTTATTTGTGTGGAATTCGTAAGGCCCCTATTTTGCGCTTAGTGTGAGGTATGAGTAAATACGTTGCGTGTGCAGGGTAATTAAGAAAAATTCATCATTCGACAATTATTTATTTATTTTAAGTATTCTTAGTTTTAATGACTAAAAAATAATTTAAAATATAAAATAACGATTAAAATTACAAATTTAACATTCTATTTAAAACTTTTTAAATTATGTACAGGAATTGCAATTTTTTTTTTTTTTAAGTTTTATCTTTGGCGGTAAATGCAGTAAAATAACAGTTTTGAAACTTAACGCAATTTTTTTTTACCGTACACTAATTATGCTTTTTTTTTTATTAAAAAAAAAAATGCTGGCGTTTATGTTTTGCCACCAAAAAAAAAATAAGCGGTCATAAATAGAGCAAAGTGACTTCAAATTTCCCGTTTTTGAATAATATTTTTTAAGTTTTTATTAATATTTACATGTTTAAAGTGAGAGTGAAATTTATGACTAATTTAAGAAACGTTGCGGGGGTAGATGAAAAAAAAAAAAAACCGAGCAAAAGAAAAAAAAAAAGGTAGGAATTTGGCAGAAGATAAATTAAGATTTTGTAGGAGCGTGAAACGTTGCTTCAAAAGGTTGAGCGAATGTCCTAACGGTGGCGCTGCGATTAATTATTCGTGACAAACGCAATTATTTCCGTCGTTCCTTTATTTGTCCACCATTTATTTTTAATAAATAACTTCCGTTGGTCTTTATTAAAAAGATTGGGTGCATGCAACGGCGGTGCACCCTGTACTTCGCAAGTGCCACTTGCAATTTTCATCATCACTCGTGAGTCGTGACGATGGCGGCGTGATGATGTTGATGCTGAATCGCATCTTTCCTCTTTTCATCCACTTGTTTTTCTATTAAAATGGCGCTTAATTTTCTCGAAGATATCGTTCCTTGTCTCTAGTCATTCATCTTTTTTTTTCTATCTCTCTCTCTCTTCTTCTCCATCCCTTCTCCGCGAATCTTCTCCCCCCTCACGCGAACACGCTGAGGGTTCAAGTGTTAAGACGGAAGGGGGTGGTGCGGCTTGTGGGTGGTGCAAGTGAAATGATGAGAACCTTCTGCTTCATTTTATTTTAGGAAAATGTTATTGCAAATTCAAATTCTTTCTCTTCTGACAACTTTTACATTTATGAAGTGGAAGCGGCGGCGCACGTGTAATCACATGTACACGCGAGTTGTACCATTACTACGCATGTGCAGCAGCAGCAGCGCTAGTAGTACATTTAATACTTGCCACGCATTAGATTTATATAAATTTGTTGACAAGACATTTATGTCTCATCCACTATCGCTTTTAACACTCTTATTTGATTTTTTCCCCTCCTCTTTTTTCTTCTTCTTTGCTTCTGATTTACGCCACACGATCTTATCTGCAATATTTAAATTAAGTCTGCACTGTGGATTTGGGGTGGGAAGGGTGGGTTTACTTTCTTTTTCATCCATTTCTTATGTAAATGTGATTTTTATTGCGTTCTGATTCGATTTAATTTATTGTTGCAGGTATCCGTTATTGCCATATCGATGACGTCATTTACATTGGCGTCGTTCTTTTTGTGGATCGTGTTACCCACCGACAGCGAGGACTCTTCTAAGTGGTATATATATATACTATATAAAGTTAATTGAAATGATGCTCCGGCGTCATTATGAAACCAATGAAATATTAAATGTAGATTGGATGTTGTTTTTCTTTTTATTAAAGGTTATTTTATGGATTGACGGGGCTGTACATCGCCACCACGCTGATGACATTCATAATTGATAAAGGTATGAGTGATAGTTCTCCCAAATAATTCATAAACTTTTTCTCTCTTTCTCTCTACAACTGCTTTTCAGATGCTAATAAATAAATTTCCTTTTCATCTAGCGTGATGATATAAATTGATTATTTTTATTTTTTTTTTTTTTCTTTCTCTCCATTCGTACAACTTTGCGTTTTGCTCTATTCGGCTTTTTTTCTATCTCTCTCTCTTCCTTCTTCTTTTCAAGACTATACATCAATCTCGCATTAATTCCAATCTTTTAATTAACTATTTACAGCGAAATGTATTATATAGATCTCTCATAAGCCCTGATCACACTTTAAGAAAGCAATAATATCCGAAAATAAGAAAGAATAATATCAATCAGTTTTTGAAGTTCCTTTGGCTGCCTCATGCTTTAGTTATGATTCTAGAGTTATTGGTTGTCGTGTTGCAGACAGATTAATCATTAGAATGCCATACGTTGTGAATGTACGCAAGGTTTAAAAATTGATATCCATTATTTATTTGAATATATTTATTTAATTTTAATCTGTTCGGTTAAATCATTAATCGTGATCATTAGTCAAATTAAGCAGCATAACATTTTACTGGTTATTGAAAATATTAAATTATATATTATGCAACATAAAATGACCATCATAAATTTGAAAGTTGAGCTAAAAAAGCTAAAATTATGAATTAAAGAGTTTAATTTAAAGAACTGGTAATGCTGGAAAATGTTTTAAAATTTTAGAGTGCTGTTTAATTTAAAATTGAGTTTGATTATAAAAAAAAGCGTTATTATACAAAATAAGTTGTTCTAAGAATGTTAATAATGAAACACAATTATCATTCAATAATTTAAAAATATTAAATAAACTTATTGGGGAGAAAGACTGGATTGTTTTGTTGAAATCAACTTTTCAAATTTTTCTTTTACGGCAGTATTTTTTTTGCAGTGAAAAAGTTCATTTTGTAATTTTTTTTTTCTTTTGAACGAGTGGAATTTATGATGGTAGTTCTAGATTGAAAGTAACTGAGGAGTCTCTGTTACAAAAGTTTTCTAATTAAAAAGTTATACATTGCCACTTTGAAAGTTTGAGAACCATCGCCCATTTAATTTCTTTGATTAAATTTTTTTTTTTTTTGTTTCTTTTTAGGAATCATTTCTGACCCGGCCATCGTGTGTTTGGCATCGTCAGTGGCGTTGATAGTGTACAATTGGGAGAGGAGGTTCTGGTTGGACACGGCGTTTCAAAGCACAGCGCAGTCCAAGTGAGTAATGTGTTTGTCTTTCAAGTTATTCGTTTTAAATTTGTTTTGATCGCTATGTCTAATCGGCGCTTTAATTAATGAAAGCGCCGAGGAAAGTGAAGTGTCTTATTGGGATGACATCATTTTGTAAAGGAAAGGTCATCTGGAGCGTTTGCAAGTAACTAGGTTTGTGGGTGGGAGGACGTAAAAATGGGCTTAATACTTGATAGAGGGCGTTTTGGTGTCACGATCGTTACGACTCTATTAACGAGCTCTCTTTTACTTTTGAGACTCGAACAGAAGAGAAAGTGAGGTCGTAGAAAGAAAGTTATGTCGCTAGGGGGCGTAACAAAATCGGAATCCCTCCTACGTTCGACATTCCCAAGTGGGAATAAAACATGCAATGTGTATAGAGCTATGTGTAGCGCCACCTACATACGAAGGCGTGTAGTAGTGACAGTATTATAATCGATAAAATGCAGATGGAAGTTTGGAGCGCGCCATCTGACTTATGCATTTAAAATTGACGTCTTTAGCGCTAAGTTCGTCGCCATTTTTACCTGCCAACGTTTTTCGAGTTACCCACTCCAACTTTTAACGAGTTGTCATCCGCGCGGTGCCATATTAGAAGGTGGCGACCAATACCTAGTTGCGTAAAGTGAGGGATAGAGAGCGAGAGAGAGAAGGCAAACGTGCGTGTACCGTCTTTTGTAAACAGTGGACGGCGTAAAAGTCGATATTCAAATTAGACGTCTGCCATTTTCAAATTCGCTCCAGCTGTTATTGAAGAGGCCCTTTAAGAGCCAACAAGCTCCTCTCCCTACTTCCTACTACCGAACTACATATTCCTTTACATTACTGTGGGACTTTTTTTTTTTTGGCATTTTAATTGAGTCCCAGAATCCTTTTCTAATAATTGTACATCAGACCATTATATTTTATCTCTTTTTCTATACCATTATTAACTAACTAGGTTTGTTATTTCCTGAAGATTTATTATTATCGATGATATCATTTTTTTTTTTTCTGTCTCGAAATTGCGCATGGGTGCATTTCAAAAACAATGATTAAATTAGTGGTTTTTGAATACATTAATGATGGTGATGATGTGATAGTCGTGGTGACGATTAATACGATATAGAAAGATGCACTTAATGATGATGCATTTCTTAAAGATGGAAAATTACCGTGTATGCCAACCTTTTCTCTTCTTTTTTTTTTTTCTTTTTTTTACTAATTATATTATAACTGCAGAGAAACAATAATTGCGGCAAACTTCATAATTATAATTTTTTTTTTGTTTTTTTTGTTTTCGGTACCGTACTGAATGACTTTTTTTTAAAAATACAGTAGATAGTTTGCGGCAACAAAGTGCTGCTACTGTTTTAGAAAAGAAAAAAATAAGACATTTTTTAGATTAAAATTTCATTTTCAGTAAAACGTTTCCACTAGAGAAACTCAAAATTTTGTTTACAGACATTTATTATTACCATTTGCGCTCATTTATTACCATTTATGCTCATGTTTGAATGGCTTATACGGTGCATCGGTAGGCTACCGGTATACTCAATTTCATTTTCAGAGAAAGGCTTCTTATAGATGTCTGTGAAAAAGTTTTAAACATTCAGATTTATAAAAGTTAATGTTTATCTTAGTTTATTACTTTAATTTTATTATTTTTATAATATTTTCTGTGAGATTTCGTCAACGTTGTTTTAGTCTAGTGCTTTTTCGTAACGGTATTTAAATTTTTCTCAAGTCTTACGAGTACGTCGAGCTCGTTGTTTTCATAATTTGAACGAGTACCGTACTTGGAAAGCATTTTTGGATTTCCAATGGGAGTTGTAGAGACTCGTACGTCGCTGCGAAGTCATTTCTTTCTAGACTAGGATTTTTATTAGTTAATCATGGCATATCCAGCCATCTTGCGTTATCAAGCCAATCTGACGATAATATTGTAGACGGTATTTAAAAACAAAAAAAAAAGGTATATTAATAAGCTGCGGATGTGTTTTGGCAATTTTGTTCGAAGAGACTTGATACCCCCAGTTAAGCGAGTTCGCTTTTTCGCGATTCACCTGAGTTGAGTCAAATCGAGTCTGGAAAGTGGAGCCGAGAGTTTGTTCTCTGGTTTTTGGATGATTTCCGAAGCGCATTAATTAGCATTGTTGGTCGCGTGTGATGCTTTGAGAGGGTGGGGGAGAAATGAGGGAGGTGGGGAGGAGATGATGTTTGGGGGGTGGAGAATTTAATTATTATTAGATCCTAGTTAATCAGCGAGCAAAAATTGGCAGAGTGATTTTCAGCGAAATCTGATTGGATGTAGGTGGCACCGAGGGTGAAGGCGGGTGGCGAAGTTTGTATTTTAATTGCTTCACTTTTGCAACCCGCTCCCCGGCGACAACAACAAATGACGTCATTTTTCCCGAGTAGACATTTTGTATTTTATCTTTAAAAGGAAGAGGATAATTGGTTGATTAACGCCACCGTTCGACTCCATATTTGATCCTCTTTGTTAAAATGGTTTTTAATTAATTCCACGGGGTTTCTCGGCTTTAATTGTTTTTTTTTTCTTCTTCCTTCTCATCCTTCTCATCCTTTTTCCCCTTTTCACTTCGCTTTTTCCTTTATCAGTAGGGATAAGAGTTTTAATGAAGGCTGGAGATCGTTTTTAATGCGTTCGCGATCGATGTGAGTAATCGATGTTCGAAATAATGTATTACCCAGTGAAGTCTGGATTATTACGCATGCGCCAACATGCATGATGTATGCATAAATAAGTCATATTAATGAGTGGACTCGGTATTAATTTTAATAACGAGCATATTTTAATTTGTACTGTATATTAAGCTGACTGTTATTTGATGGGCTTTGAATGGAATATTTTTATGAGTCTGGATCGTAAGACGGAAAGGTCGAACGAATACAAAATACTGTACATGTATAATAAGACGATAAGTTAACCGAGTTGGAAAAGCGTACATAAAAGCAAAGTACAGTATCCTAATTTGCCAGAATAACTTTATAAATGAACCTTATCTGAACTTCATATACAGTAAAACTTTATTTTTTAAAAAAAAATTTATTTGGAGTTTAATTCGTGGTTTTCTCAGTTAAACTTGAGTTACGGTGCATAACGGATTTACAAATATTTTTTAGTTTTGGAAATTCTAGAACCTAATCAACATAGTTATTAGAAATTTCTGGGACAATCTTAAAGTTTAAAACATTTATCTTTAGAATTATTTTAGAAAACCTATTTTTAATTGAGGATTACACTACACTACATGTACATGTATTTCGTTTTTAACTAATTGTGCGGTTAAAATAATTTTACTGGGATTATGAAATTAGTAATTCGAATAAATTATTTTATTATTATTGTCATTATTTAACATTGAAATAATGGTGCCCCCTTCTTACGGGATTAGTTCTCTCCAACCTTCGCTTTAATAATTTTTCAGTTTTGGTTACTAGTATTCCTTTAAAGACGTCGCCGACTATCTCATTTATTTACAAAGGATTAAATTATTTGCACGTATGCATAAGTTATAAACACGTGCTTTATTGATATTCAATTTTGTCTCCCGCAATTTTTTATTTATTAAGAACATAAATAATAATATTACCAGGTTCATAAAATAACTTCGCCAAGATATTCTATTACGATAGTCTATAATAATATTTTAGTCTGAAATTTGCGGTTTGAGGCAGTAAAAGGTCTTTAAAAATATTTATCGCGTTTGTTTTTTTTTTTTTAAAAATATAGCGGTTGAAGGAATAGTGACGCTACCTAATGATGCGTAGGAAAATAATTTATTTAAATTTCCGTTGGGCTAGTAGTAGCGTAACTGGATTCCAGAACCACTGATTCGTTACGGTACCGCGTACATATTTTAATTAAGCGTTAATCAAGAATTCTGCGATGATGTCGGTCGTAAATGCAAATTGTTGAATTTTTAAAGAGGTGGTGCAGTATGAGAAAGTTGGGCGCGAGAGACACTATTTTTGTAGTGGGGGTGAGTAACGAGAGTGTGTGTGTAAATGAGGAAACACTCAACTCCCTGCAAACGTTGTTGTCGACGATGTTAACATGTTGATCAACCGTCGTTGTTACTAATTATAAATCCATCACGTCTCGCTTACTGACAACAAGCCTAGACCAATCGGAGAACCGTCATGGTCATCCCTCATTACCTTATACACCGCACCCACGCATTCTTTTCCCATCCATCCAGCCGTCCCTTCTACAAATATTTTTGCAAATCTATTTAGGTCGTTAAAAAGTTGATACTGCGGCTCCTACTCCTATGTCAATCACTGTTTTCAAGCTTTAAAAAAAATCTGTTTTACTTGTGCAAAAAGTGTACATGTACAGTTAGGTGCGAAATTTAACGATGTAAAACTTTTGGAGAAATGGTGCACGTTGTAGTTTCTGCTTCGCGTAATTAAGCATTTCCATAATTATGAGGTTATTTGGACTGCGGTCAGTTGAGATGGAAATGCGCGTTGCGCGGCAATAATTATTTTATTGTTAGATTATAATATGGTTTTCAGGCCTAAGATTAACTATGATGAGACGATTACAAATTGCCGTACAGTACTTCATTTTTTAATGGATATAATTTAGAACTAGGGTTTCTACTATAGTCGCATCATTATAAATTATTTTTTTTGAGTTCAAGAAATTATTAAAATTCCGTATATTTTTTTGTGCATACAAGAAAAATATAATACCGCACAGGGTTTGGGCACACTTTAGCTTTAAATGTTTCTTTGAAA
Organism: Polydesmus complanatus; assembly: GCA_034692225.1. Taxonomy (NCBI): domain Eukaryota; kingdom Metazoa; phylum Arthropoda; class Diplopoda; order Polydesmida; family Polydesmidae; genus Polydesmus; species Polydesmus complanatus. The sequence goes on along the minus strand of JAQGAZ010000182.1, from coordinate 48,198 downwards.
ACCGCGCGATAGGGGATAATAATTTGGAGGGAACATGTCTGTTCCTCCTTCCTTAGTGCCCTAACCTTTGAACTGGCAAACAACGAAACATTACATTATTATAATATGCAGAATGTGAGGGGAGGAATTGTATTAAGTTAAAAACAATTATAGAATTGCCAGTGTGACAAGTTACTGTTAAATGATTAACAGATAATTGCCATTTTTTGTATAAATACAATGGACCAATGGTTGTTTCTAGGGGTGAAATTGGAAAACATGTCTTGCAGGAATGCATTTTGTAAAGGGAAGAAAAAAAAAAACAAGATCAAAACTTAACACAAAAATAATTTTTGCGCCCCCCTCCCTAAAAAAAACATGCGCTGAGCTTGCGAGACGCTTTTTTGCTTGATGAAACAGTATTAAAAATTAATCAAAATATGTCATTGATCGCAACCGATATCTTTACAGTATTTGAAAATTAATTTCTTAGCGTTATTTCGTCTTAATTGTAGGCTGGATATTTCTGACGCACGCGAGTAAATCGATAATTTGGTAGATGAGGCTAGTGTCGCTGTTTGTTCGACGCTGCCAAACATTATCTAGCGTAAAATGATTATTGCGGTTGTTGCGTGCGATTTATTTCAATTTTTGCTTCTGCACTCGCCGATTTACCGCAAAGTTAACTTTTTTTTTTTTGCTTCCTTTAGGGGTCATAATGTTATATTTGATATTTACGAGCGCGTCCTGTCGTCCGATACACTCTCTTTCTCACTCACTACTCAATTCAATCCGCTGCGGCGTTATTTATTTATTTTGTTTCTTAATTTTATTTGAATAAGCTTTATTAACGAATAGGCCAAGACATTTTTCGAATTTTATTTATCACTGTTTTACGGTTAATAAAGTAATCTATTACTATTTCGTTAAGATAATTGAAATGGTGGTTGAAGTTGGTCGTGGAGACCCCTGTTGCGGAGGAGCTGGGTCCAATCCTTTTTCCTAACGAAAATATGAGAAAATTGACTTTTGCAGTTGATTTAACTTAATATAGTCTTCGTATTCGCCGCTAGATCGCGTTCTCGGGCCTATATAAAAAGTGTCGTTGCGAGCGGCAATAATATTTATCCAATATATTTGGTGACTTATGGTTTCCCCGCCATTTTCTGCGCTTACTTATTTCTGTTGTCGTAAAACTATTTTCCCACGTGTGTACGTGCGGGTGGTTCCATATAAATATTTCTTCTTCTCCCCCCCCCCCCCTCTTCCCCATCCAAACCCACCTCCCTACAGTCTCACTATTACCGCATTATTATTATTATCATTTTTGTGTGTTGCCATTGGCATTGAGGACGTCACGTGATCATCAAATATGGCGTTGTTTACGGTAGAAGAAAACGATAGAAAAAGCGGGGGAGAGACTGAGTGAGAGAGAGAGAGAAAAAAAAATGATGGTTTCCTTTTAAAAACGATTTATCGGTTTTATCGTTTATTTTGCCGACGGTTTCCGCTTCCCTTTTTTATATTTTTTTACGTGGCGTCGGGTATATAAATGTATGAAAACTGTGTATAACGTTATTTGATCTCGGCCGTTATCACTTCTATTGCGTTCACGTGAAATCTATTTGACGCCGTTAAATAACTCACATAATACGTTAGTTGATGGCGACGATAGATTTTTTTTTTCGTCGTCTTCTAGCTTTTCTTATTTTATTTGTTTGTTTTGATTGATTTGAGGTTTTCATTTCGTTCAAATAAAATAAGTTTTTGTCGTTTACGAGATTTTTCGAATGAGAGAGTTTGACTGCAAAAATGGTTATCTTCTCGGTTTATTTTCTCCGCAAAATAACCGAAAAACAGTTTCTAAAAGATATATTTTGTCGTTTTTTTTAAGGCTCAAGTTTCAAAGATATTCAGATTTATCTTAGTTGATATTACAAGAAACATTTGAGAATGAAAAAATAATACGGATGAAAAACCGAAGGTTATTTTTTGATTTTAACCATTTTTGATATACGGTACCGGCAGTTCTACATAAAGGCTACATTTTTATATTTAACTGGTTTAAATTTGGTACTGGTACTGTTAAATTTTAGCAAAACAAACACAATCTTAAGATTAAATAGGAAAAAATGTTTTTCACAAATTAATTTTAAAAAATTAGATCAGTAATTGGTGTGAAAATGTGGCCTAAAATTAAATCGAAGTAATGATTGGGCTCATGTTCAAACATACATTTTACGCCAGGGTTTTGCAACATATTTTATGAGAGATTGAATTTTCAAAGCTATTTTGAGCGCTTTTGACGACTGTGAGATGACATTTTACTCGAGTTAAATTACGCCACTATTTCACTGTTATCTCGAAGATTTATTTGTTAGAAAATTTTGCACTGTGGCTTCTCCCGTAAAAATACAGTACTAGTTTTTTAACATAACGAATTAAATTCGTTATAAAGGAGTGTTAGTATATTAAAGTACAGTAATTCGATAATAAAAAAAAACGAACGCTAGCTAATAAAATTATACTCCGTGAAATGTGAACGATATCCCATGTTTGTAAAATTGTTATCTCGACGGATTGACTGTTGTTTTAGAAATTTTAGATTTATGGTTTGCAGTTAAAAAGTATCGATTGCTAGGCTCGGCTAGTGCACCGGATGAACGGCAATGTTGTTTGATAATGGATCGAGTGCGGGTTATATTTAGTGTGTGGCCTATCAACAATGTCTGAAGGCAAAAAAAAAAAAAAAATTTCGGCGCCAAATCTAACATTTGACTTACCTATTTGCAAGCTGTAATCGGTTTTGTTTTTTAACTCCTTGCACTCATTTGTTATTTTTACGAGCGTCTTAGGGGTTCTTAAAGTTTTTTAAAGGAGGCGTAGCGGGCGAGGGCCATGTGCCCGATTAAAATGGAGAGACCGGTTTTAAAGTGCTCTTGATAAAGTGCATCTGTTGTGCGCGTGTCAGATTCAATATCCATAACCTCGTGACGTAATAACTTTCTACTTCAACTTAAAAGTTAACTCGCCTGGAGATATTGTTTACATCCAAAACTTGAGGAATTAGATTGAGGAAAAATGTTGGGGAAATTATTTTTCAATTATTCATATTTATTTTTTTTAGTATATTTTCGGTTTCATTTTACGCCTAACTCGTTATTTGAAATAGACTTTTTTTTTTTAAAAAAAAAATAAATTGAGTGTTTGAGGAGAGGAGTAAAACGATGTAGACACGTATCTATTGTTTAAAGTAAATTAACGAGGGCGTTGCATTTTCAAGCGTGTCTTAACGCAGTAGACGTGAAAAGTATATCGTAAATTTTAAATCATTTTTTAAAGGTTATTTTTACTTAAAAATTAAAAACAGTTTGTTGTTGTTGTTGTAATAGTGTTATCGATATTGCTTGGTTTTTTTTTTAAACACACTATTCATTTACGAAGCAATTGTATTGTCGATTTTGAAGTGAGAATGTCAGTGTGGGCGTCCTGAAAGTGTTGAGATAGGGTATTTTTTTAAGATATTATACAACTCAATGAACTTTTAAAAAACCAAAACATAATTTTAGGGATTTACTGGAGATTTTTTTTATATACTTAAAGCGTTTGATTATTTTTCTACATTTATTTTTTTATTGATGCGGTATTCTTGACCTCTAAGTCCATTGCGTCTTAAAATCCTATTTTATCTCTCATCACCTAAAACATTTAATTTTATTGAAAATTTAATATATAGGGTCTGTTTGCAAATTAACAGAATGGTAATTTTAATAATTATTTGACAATTTTTTTCGGCTATAAATTTTTAAAATAAATAATAAATTTGATAAATAACAAAATAAGCAAAAAATAAATCATTAAAATATAATTTTTTATTTTTGGCTCAATTTTAAAAGACATTTTTTTTTTTAATTTTTAGTATTAATGGAATTTATTCAAGTAGGCAAAGATTAAAATGTAAAAAAAGTTTGCAGCACTATTTTAGAGGATTAATTAATTGCGATTTTTTTCCCTCTCCTACTAGTATGGAATTGCCAGCATTATTAGATTCTAATTTTTGAACGAATTTTGCGAATAAAGAATGTTAATATCTGGTGGAAAGTGATTTCGAAAAAGATTTTTATTAACATTATATTATCAAACTTTTCGTTAATCAATTTTGTCATCTAGTGTAGATAATGCTTAATCAAAACTTTTGGCATTATGATTTTAAAGGTTGATTAGTATATGCTAATGATAGTATTTATATTAATAACGACTTTCCTCCGATACCAAATTAAAATAAAAACAAAGCGTGAAGAAAAGTGGGTGGAGAGGGAGGGATGGAAAAAAAGTGACGTGACAATTATAATTGCATATTCATGCGTTAATAACGAATTAATTAAGAAGCATTGCTAAGTGGAGAGAGAGGGCGGATAGGAGTGAGAGGAAAAAGAAGAGGAAAGGAGGGTGAAAAAACTTATTGTTATCAAATTCTTCTTCTAGTTATTAAAATGAAACGAATAGTGACAACGCGCGTCATTATGAGATGAAGGAAGTCACGTGATCATGCATTAAAAGCTGTGGCATATGGAGTAAATCTCGAGCGTAACATTTTTTTTTTTATTTACTTTTTTTTTATTCTTAAAATCATTTTTTGAAAAGAAAGTTGAATAATGAGATCGAAAAATTACAATTTAATATTTATCCCATCGCTTCTAATTTTTTTTCTTTTCTGATTTATTTAAATAAAAAAAAGTAAATGTTATGAAACAGATTATGAAAAAATTACACGATAATATACCATTCATTTACCGTATTGGGAACTTTTGAAATGCAATATACAAAAGTTATACAGTATTCTGTGAGATGTTAAAACTATACACCAGGCTTTTATCAGTCAAACAATTTTTTTTTATCTATTTATTTTATTTGTAAAAATATATTATCACTTTCTTATTGCGACTACTGGAGAATTTTGTAGTTTCTAAGAATAAATAATTAGTCGCCATGGCGACCTGGCACTCGGGATTTGTCGAGCCATGCAGTAGATAAAAGCAATGATGACGAACTTACAAGGCGCGAAGATTTTCAAAGAGCTTCATTTCTAAGGAAGTATTTTGTAACTACTGTACTGTATGTACATGTACTGAAATCGTGATTTGTTATACCGCATGTGACGATTGTTTTCCTTCTCAATACCATCTGTCCACCCATTCTCATTATTTTGATACGATCGACAGAGTCACGTTTTTCCAGCTAAGAGTTCGATCCAAGTGACAATTTAGTTAAGGAGTTCTAGCTTTTAAGCTACTGAATTTATTTACTACTACAGTAATAACCTTTAGAATACAGTACATTACATTGAAGATGATTTTAGAAATGGCGCTGCGGTGTTTACCTCTTAACGGGTTAAAAGTTGATTTGGCTGTGAAATCGTAAATAAGAGGCGTAAACAGTAATATTTTTTACAATAAGATTTCTTATTGAAATACAATAAAAACCGTATATAGTGCGCCCGCTTAGGGTGCGATTCCGCTAATAGTGCGATTTTTGCCCGGTCCCTTGAACAACACCATTGGAACATCCCCGCTTAAAGTGCGACCATATTTTGGTCCCCAGAGATTAAAAATCTGCATAATAAGTTCGTTTATAGTGCGATCCACTTGAATGAATTTTTTTTTCTAAGAAAAAATTGTATTGCAAATGAAGGAATTTTAATACGAGTAATTGTGAACTTTCTGGATAGTTTTTTCTTGGAGCTTAAAAATAACCGGGTTTTACTGTAGGCCTATTTGAAAAAATGTAGAAAAAAATCTGGCGGTAGAAATGATGTAAAGCGAATTCTGGACCCGGGTAATTCGTCATAATGGTAATTTAGTTGTACATACTGCAGTAATAATTTTATTGTACTGATAAGTAATGTTTTAGGCGCTAGTTAGCGTTATTTCTCGTCAAACTTCCAGTTATTTTTATATATAGGATTATTTTTTTTTTCTATGTCATGATTATGTAAAAGTTAAATGTCAATTTCATTCGGTTTCATCTTTGCCCAACTCCGCCATATTGGGAAATACTGAAAGTAACACTTATTAGAAAGAAAAAAAGATGTTATGGAGAGAAAAAAAAGTTTGTAAGACAAAGTCTAAGAGAAGGAGCGAAAGAATATGGAGGCTTCCCAATTACTGTCACTTTTGTCATCTTTTTACCCTCCAGTGGAATTTTGCCAGAGCCATTTTCTGCTCTCGCTTTGCTTTTTTTTTTTTTTCTTATTTATTTATTTTTTTGTTGTTTTTTTTCGCCTTTTATTTTTTCTTCGGTTAACTCGCGTACATATTTTTGAAGGATTGTTGTTCATGGTTTTGTTATATTTCTTTCTCCTCGAATGTGAGACAGGAAAGGTTGAAGACGTAGAGAGACACGTCGGGTGGGTGTGAGGGGGGAAGATGAGGGACGGGTTAAAAGAAATCAATGTGTCTTGTTCTTTAAACATAGACATCGCCTCGCTTCATCATCACAATAATCGTTATCATCTTTTTTCTTTCGTTCTTTCTTATTTTTCTCTTTTTCTTTTCCTCCCGCGTCCTTCTCGTCTTCCTGCAATTTCGGAAAAACTAATTTTTATTTTTATCGTTAACGCCTCGTTGACATTTTTCAATAAATCAAAGGTGAAGGAGGTGCTAGCACGTGCGATTGATTTATATCGATGTTTGATACTTTAAGAAACGAAGCGTGCGTCGTGAAAATGATTGGGAAATTATAAACGCGTTGGTAAAATATTAGTGAAAGTACAGTAGAGGGAAGAAGGCGGGGGAGGGGGGGGGGGGGGATGTACGTGGAAGAGATGGAAAACAACGTGTTAATTTATTCAGTGAAAATGTTTTTCGTGTTTTTTTTAAAAAAAAAATAAACTGCTTTTAGCTTTTAGAAAAAAATAAAAAAGGAGAGAAAAAAAATTTTTTTCACGGAAATAATGCGAAAGTGGGATTTAATTTACATTTATTTCAATATAATTGAGTTTTTAAGTAATAGTATATTATTATACGTGGTTTGTGCCTCATTTTTTTTTTTATCGCGCGACAATGGTATTCACATAATAATTATACGTTTTTTATTTAGTTTGGAACCTTTTGCAAATATTTAAACTTTTTCATTGATTTTGCTATCTTGTGTTTTTCAGTTCATCATTAGGTTTTATCGCTAAAACAAAATAGTCTAGACTCTAGAATAACGTTGATTTGAAAAAAAATATTTAAAAAAAAAATTCTAGTGCATTTGGTTGATACCTATGCTTAACTGCTAATTTAATTTTATTTAAAGGAGGGGAAAAAACTATTATTTAAAGATACCGTAATAATGAAATTTAAATGTCGAAGATTTTAAGGTTGAATTTTTAAATAATTATTTAAAAAATATATGGGAAATTTAAGTGCTAGTTAGCAATAATTATTATTCATAAATTGATTTAAATTACGAATGAATTTGAGTAACAGCGTAACAGCTTGATGTTTCAGCCAAACAAAGCCCTAACTCTGGCAGAAATGCAATATCTTCAGTTTTTTAAAGTTTATTCGTACAGTGAAACTTCTATTTAGAGACCACCGTTGGGAAAAACTAAAAGTGGTCTTCAAATAGAATTAAAAAAAATTAATTATTTTTGTGCTATTAAAATTGTAGTTTTGAGGTTAAAGTTTTTTTTTGACTAGAATTCTATCACTGGAAATTGTAATCAAGTACCGTATATTCAACCACATTCCAACGTTGGCTCACAAAATCATCATCTGTAAAGGTGCAATATTATGCTACTGCGCTGCATCTTGTTAGTCTTGAAATAGACACCTCCATTGAAATGGGACTTCAAATGGGCGGTCACAATCTTGTAGTAGAGGTGGTCTGCTTTGTAATGTGCATTAACATGGAAAAATCTGAGGGACGTATTTGAGCTAGTTTCGAAACGAAGGTGGTTTTGCGTAGAGGTTTCACTGAACAATATTAATTTATTAGTTTCTGAATGCGGCACCAATTTTATTTTTTGATTTTTAAAAATGTACTTAGAGTGTACATGTAGTAACTTAATTATTTTACTATCACAATATTATTTTGAAGGTAAAGATAATAATACAGTATTACATGCACTTGTATTTTTCAACTTAATATTGTATTGGGATAAATTTTCGTATCAAATTTCACAAGTGAAATCAAAAAAAAAAATGTAGATATTGGATTTTAGAACCTTAGAAACAACAATAATAATTGCATATTGAATAAATAGAAATTGGTATCGATTATGTGCGGCTGCTTTCATTTTGTTTTTGCGCGAACTCCTGGCGCGCAGAATCTCAATTTGGTCACCTCATCTATTTGCTATAATAAAAGGAAGGGGGAGACGAGGTAACGCCCAAACTCCCCCTCTCCTATTCTCTCTCTTTCTCTCACTCTTAGTGCAGGTATTTATAAATGTAATATGCTAGCCGGGAAGAAATAAGACGCGAGTGATGCATGATGGGATATTAAGTGGATACCGAGCGAATGAGAGAGAGGTGGTGGAAGGGTGGAGGCGGAAGACATATTTAGCCAGTTAAGCCTCTCTCTTTCCATCTATCGTTTATTAAATCCGTTCCTCGTAAAGATAAAGGGGCACAAATGGCGTTTTGACAAATCGAGGCTTTCACCAAGATTAACCAAAATGGCCTCCCAAATAACTGCTAGGCAAAAGCGCGCGCGGAACTAGGCAATGGTTGGGTGGTTGTGGTGGTCGGAGGAGGAGATATTACGACGCCGACGGGGTGCATCGTGTATGTAGATGTTTTGTCACAAACACCGCGCTGCCTGGCGCTCACTGGCAACAGTCGACAAAAAATATCATTCTATCGATAAGAAGGGAGTGTGGGCGGGGTTGTGCTCGGGTTAAAGGGGGTGAGAGGGGGAGTTGGTGGTGGTAGCAGGGTTTTGGATGGGGGACCGAAGTGAATATCGATTCCGGTCTGTTTGGTTGAAAAGTTGCATAACGCTTGAACGAGTTCGAAATACTCTGCGTGTTCGTGTACGGACGTGTTTATAAGAAGTGGAAGAAGAGCAGACGACGCCGCAGCCATACTCTTGTTTTTTCTTCATATTTTTTGAATTTTTTTTTTATCTGGTGGTTGATATCTTTTTATATAATATCTTTCTTAAGGATAGAAACTTGTTTTTTGCCACGTGATGCGTATGGGACTCTTGTACTCTAAGAGAATTAATGTAGGGTGGAGAGAGAGAGAGAGAGAGAGAGAGAGTGGGTGAGAATGACGAGAAAAAGTTGTAACCAAACGTTATGATTGACAACCGCCATCTTGTTACAAAGTACTGTACTGTACATGTCGTTGGCTAAACTAGAAAACCTTCTAACTCCCACTTTTTTGCTCGAAATTGAGTTATATACAGTACATGTACCTCGTTCGTTTTGTTTTGAGACCCATATAAAAATTTATATTTCTATATTATTCATAGGAATTAGGAGATATAAATAAACTTTCCAACTGTATGCCGGCTCTTCAAGAGGGAGTCATCAGTTAAATTAGTGTCAAATTTGGATTTTGTGAGCTGAGAGGTTTTTATCTGGTTTTTTTGTATTAAGCTTTTTGCAACACACTTTTTGTTGGCCCGATGACAGAGAGCGAAATCACTACGTTAGATGCGACTAAGTAGACTCAGGAATAGATTGAAAAGCGTCGGCATAATATTGGAGAATGTGGTAATGACGTGGGATATATTTTCGCTTCTGGCTAGCTGACTACTTGAATGTTTTAAACATCACATTACTGTATTTTGGTTTCGTGCTGGTCCTTTCTTGTTGTTTTGATTTATTTGTAAAACTACGAAAAATTGATTGTGGTTTTTCTAAAAAAAAATTCATAAATTTAAAGAGTAAATTTAAGATTTAATTTAGCATAAGGAATTGGATTTGCTTTTAAATAAGTTTAACAACTAAATTCATTTTCTTTTACGTTATTCTAAGAAATGAATGCAAAAGAAGAAGAAGAAGAAAAAAAAAAACATTTTTACGCGAAGCTCGCTTGTTCTTAATCATTAGATAGTTTTGGTAAATTTTACGAAGCGTGTAGCGTGAAACGTAAAGCGTAAAAACAGAACCCAGCGCACGTCTGGTACTCAGATGTTCAGATAAACGTTACGCGAAAATTTAGTTTTGGTATAATAACGCATTTTTAAGTGACACAGAAGACGATTTTTTAAAGTTATACAGGGTGACTAATTTTTATTTTAGCTTATCCGCTATCTCCTTTTTTTAGGAAAATGAATCACGTTAAACGGTGGTCTAAAAAAAAAGGGCCACCAGCATATTTGAGGGACTTGGGTTTTTCCAATAAAAAAAGTGGGGATGTCGCTCATTTTCCTAAAACATTTCCCCATATTTTGATACCAGGAGCCCAAAATATATTTTTGTTTAGGGCTTCAAGAGAGCTTAATCCGACACTGAATCTACGTATAAGGTGGCGGGTCAAACTAGTTCCACGTTAATCTAATCCACTTTTGCGTTACCCAAAACTCTTCATTATTATTTATTTTTTTAAAATTTATTTTAGGTATGTCAAGTTTTATTTTACGCAAAAAAAATATGAGAAAGTGTGTTTTCGAGCTTTAAGTCTATAAAAAATGGTTAGATCACCGCTGGACATTAAAAGTTTTTGAAGAAGGGTTTTTATGGGCAGATATAAATCATAATACAAAATGTTATCCAATACTAGCGGCTGCTATTTATCCGACGTCAAGAGATAAATAGCAAAAATTGGTGATGAAAGTAAAAATTGCTAACGCTTATATTTTTGAGGTCAGTCAGTTGGTGAATTTATGTCGGACTTGTCTCGCCAGAGCTTATACGTTAAGTCCCCTAACATTTTTTTTTTTTTTCTGCCAAAAGCGCATTTCTGTTTTGTAGGTAAAAATGTCTATGCACTGAAAACGTTGAAATTAAAGAAGTGTTTGGTCATGTAACGCCGTTTTCCATAACCAAAGTTAAGATGGTGAGGGTGGAAGGGGTTATAAAAATTCTGGTTTTATCTAGTCAATCGTTGATAGGCGTCTATCTACGCCCGCGAATGGCCTTTAAAACAATAAAAAAAATAAAATCTTCTTGTTCTCTCACTTGGCGATTATACCTATCAAATTTTGGCATTTCACTCTTTTTTTTTTTTAACTGCTGGAAACGAATTGAGGATTTTGGTAGCGAACTCGGGTGAAAAATGTATTGAAAGAGGAAATAAAAATGGAAAAGAAAAGAAAAAAAGAAAGTGCTGGGTTTTTGGAAGATAGGTAAAAGTGGGAGTGGGTGTTTAGATCCGATTCTTTTTCTTCTACTGTACCAGAGTATTGTATATACATGTTTCTCGCTCCTTTGGGATTGATGCATTTCTCCGCTTCGTTTTTTTCTTTTTCTTCTTCCATCTTTACTTTTTCTCAGAGTGATGGATGTCTCACCAATTAATCCAATGCCACCAGCCACCGCTACAACCGCCGCAGCAAGATGAGAAAAAAAAGGACCATGGTTTCGTCTTCGGACGTTCTCGTCTTTTTCTTTTCCATTTCTTTTCGTAGTTTTTTTTTTTTTTTGCTTGTTATCTTACCACTATCTTTGTATCACTTTCTTACTTTATTTCGAAATGTCTCCGTTCACACTACCCCTTCAAAAAGCTGGCGCTTAAAAATAATCATTTAAGTCAACCAAATTCAAGCTGAACTTTTTTTTAAAAAAGTTTTAGGTAACGGACAATAGCGTTAATTTGATTAGTTATTCAGTAATAGTAGCTCGTAAAATTGTACATATAAATTTTGAATTTTCAGTTTGATGAACATAGTTAAAACGATTTTATAAAAGAACTTGAAAAATATTTTATTATGGATTTAGAATTTTAGACCTTCGATATCGTCATAACTGGCGCGAATTTTTATTATGAAGATGATCATTAAAGATAATATTAAAAGAAATTTTCTTAAATAGTTCGAACATTTTTCATTTTCTATCTTCAATTAATTGACAAGTAGAAAGATGTGTAACTCCAGCAAGCACTCGAATAAATTAAATTAATATTACATCGTTTCATTTGCATGATTCTTATCGAATTAGCAAATCTGTGGCATTGATGTTTATTAAAAATTTAATTTATCATTCATGAGAAAAAAAAATTTGGAAATGAAATCGATAAAAAGCCGTAGGAGAAGAAAAAAAAATACTTTATTAAATTTGGGAAAACGGTTGATGGAGTGTTGTGCAGCTTCGTTTAAGTTTTACGGATTTTGACTTTTCATTAAAAGATTAGACTGTACAAGTACTGTAAATAAGTGTTGTTGTTTTTTTGTAGACTGTATTCAATTTATTTCCTCCATTCTCAATCGCGTATTATCTATTATTTTTACGTATTAGTCTCCGATTTTTTTTTGCAAAACATTTCGATGACAGATTGTTTAATGTGGCCGCTTATCGTTTCATTAAATTGGCACGAGTTTTACTTTTTCGGATTGGCTTAGTGTAAACGCGCTATCTGGCGGTTGGCGAATGTGGCGAAGGCGAAAATGGATTTTTTTTCTTCTGGTTGAGGTTCGTCATGATTTCTTTCACTGATAGCGTGTTGTTGTCCCGAGATTGATTGCGTTCAAACGCATTTTTTTTTATCTATCTCTCTCTCCCCCTCTCACCCATTCACATCTCATTCCTTTCTTCCAATTGTGATATCTCATTATCAGTACAATTGAATAAAAGAATGTGTGCGACGAGAGTGGGGGTACCCGGGTGGATGGGATTGATGGATAAAAAAAAGGGTTAGAATTGAGAGAGGAAGTGCCCTCACATAACCGCACTAAGGTAATGAGGCTTCTTTGACAAGAATGAAATAGGGAGTGAATGAGGGAGGGGGGGGGGGGGGAAAGATGGCGAAAAAGGAAGAAATAAAAAAAAAATCTATTAATTACGCGCGTGTTGAAACGCCAATTTAAATTGAACGCGGATCTATCATTAAAAGTGGCGGGTGCATTCACTCGGTCTCTTCTGTCTGTGTCTTCGGTTAACAGACTCGAAAAAGCGATTTGTAAGATGGCCCCCTACCTCGATGAGAAGGGAAAGGGGGGGGGGGGGGGATTGCGAAGAGATAAAAATAAAAGGAGGTGAGGAAATGGATGATATCTGCGGTCACGTGATTAAGTTGTCCGCCATTATACGTGCGATGAGAAGGGAATCATTTAGCGGGATGATTACCGGCAGCATCTTCTTCAATTACTCTTAAAAGGACGGCTACGGCGTTCTTAATAAAAGACGCGACGTCATTTCACCTACCACCACCTACTCACTCATTTCACGTTGCTGTTAACCTTTGATCTGATGACGTGATGAGGGAGTCTGTATGCGGCCCACCTCTTCATCTAAACTTAATCGATTGATGGCAGGACGCTGGAGATTTACTACAGTATTTTAAAAACTTTTGCGCGTGCGATGACGTCGCCGCCATCAAAAGAAATAATAATTATCGAATGGATTTTTGAACGAAAAAAAAAAAAAAAAAAAAGTTTTTGGAACAAATTAGATTTTGATTTTTTTTTATTATTATTATTAGTTTCTTGACGTGAGATGGTGAATGGAACCACCTGGACTCGTGCCATTACTTTCTCTTTTTTTTTTACCCCTTTCAGAACCAGAGTGAAATTAATTTGATGGCACACACTTATAAAAATGGTTTATGTAAATTACAATTTTGTCTTTGGTTCTTTCTATTTTTTTTCTTCTTCTTTCGGTTTAAAAGTTTTTGAGATAGTCTTCGTGTTAAGCTGGTCGGTCGATGAGTGGCGCTGAGGTAGTAGCTGAGGATATTGACATTCACGGTAGAAGGCGGAAGAGAGAAAAAAAAAATGATTGTCAGCTATGGTCATCGGTATCATGAACGCGACAAACGTGTTTTGATAGGTGAACGAACATTGTGAGTTTATGCAGAATGCGCGAGCGCGCACACACACACAACACGTCAGGTGGTGTGTCAACCGTGCATAAGGATACTTTTTCCTTTTTATCTCGCGTGTCATGTCACGATGGAGAGCGAGCGTGGGTGACAAAATGACACTTGGGAGTTATGAAGCGTGCGCAGGGACTCACCTGGCGATGCAAAATAACGCTCGATGGGAAATCTAACGCCGGCTAATTTAACATATCAGGCCAAATTTATTGATTAGGCTTTTTAAAATCGCTTAGCTTACCGGCACGTTAATTAGCCGTATTTTCAGTTTAGAGATCGATCCGAGTTAAAACTAAAAAAAAATATAGGTAAAATCGATGTAAAGCTAATGCTATTGGTAAAAATTCTCAGTGTAAAGCAACAAGAAGCTTCAATTTTAACCAAATTTTCGGTTTTATTGGTACTTTCAGCTATAAATGATGCTAATTAATTTCTGAATTTTGCGGATAGTTTGCATACCGTATTTTGCAAAGTGTAAGGCGCTCCGGAGGATAAAACGCACTCCAAAATTAGAAACGATTTTCAGAAAAGGATTTTTTAAGATTTTTCCAATGCTTTTTAACCAAATTTTACATCAATTTTTAAACAAAACGTTTTGAGTAAAAATGTGCGTCTTATTATTATAGGCCCCAAAATACGGTAATTCTGGTTCAAATTAAGTTGTCCATATTTACTGGCTAACATAAGACGCCCCCCGCATAAAAGACGCACCTCTAACTTTCAAAGTTCAAAAATAAAAAAAACCAATACTTTCCATTATAAAATATCTTCGATTATAAGACGCATCTTTTTCTCAGATATCTTAAAACAGTGAAAAAAGTGCGCCTTATACGCCAGTAAATGCTGGTAATTGTTTTTTAAAAATTTAAATGCTGCGTTTGAGAATGATTTAAAAAATTTACAGTAACTTTTAAAATTTACAACACGGAACCTTGAAGTGGTATCCTTGCTATCGGTTAACACATTTTCAGAAAAATATTTTTAGCAGTTCCGGTCATCTTCTCACAACCCTTTAGTAGCCAAAATTCTGCCAATTTTTCTCCATTTATTTTTTTAGATATTTTTTGGGTTCGCAGAGCGATTTTAATATTTTATTAGAGACATTCAATTTTATCTCTTTTATTTTTTTAAAAGTTTTATTTTTGGAAACGCACCGTTCTGTAGTTAAGTGTCTGCAAACTCGGGAATAAGCATCTGGCGTAAGTGTGTTATTAAAATATTTTAAGCAATTTTTTTTTATCTTTTGAGGTGGAAAAGGGGGAGGGGCATAGAAATTTTACGAATGTTTATAATGGTCGGACAACGAGTTTTAAAATTAATGTCGTTTTAAATCTACTTCTATCTGATGATGTATCCTTTTTGACTTTTAAAGCTCTACTACTATTTCTTATCACCTTGTACTCGACTAAAGATGGTTACTGGGACGATTTGAAAAGGGGAGGAGTGGAGGGGGGGGAGTAAGAAAATCATGTTGGAAAGGGGGGAGGGGGGAGAGTAAATTTTAAGAATAGAATGGCGAATTATGCATTCTTTTAGACATTGCCAAAAAAGTTGTTTATAAATAGCAGACGAATGTTTTACAAGAGGCGAGCACTATCAACAATTCCTTCAAAACCTCTTTTAACTCAACTCTAAATTTTTTTTCTTATTCTTCTTTTATCTATCTATCTGCGGATTGAAGTTGAAAGGAGAGAGAGAAGCGCGTCTTTGTTCGTATTTGAATTCATTAAGTCACCATCTTTCGTCACTTTTCAAGTCGTTTTCATTATGTCGCCGCACCAATTCCTCGTGTGGGTGATGGGGGAGAAGTTAAGTTAAGGTGGTGGGGGGGGGAGGAGGGGAGGGTTGAGAAATATATTTGGGTTTTTCTTCGCTAGTCCGTGACTGAGTGAGAAGTGTACTTGTGAGTTGTGAATTTACGACGGATCCGATTTCACCTCATTTCCAATTTTAGAATTTTGTTTTGAGTTGGATGTCTGCTCCCTGTATTTATGAGGATTTAACTTTAACGTAGGAAACGACATCAACAATTTCACGCAGCACAAACACCAACTCAACTCCTCTTCACTCGCGATGGGGTTCCTTCGTTCTTAAAAGAAAATTTTTTTTAATGAGCGGTCCACCTCCTACTTACTTTCTTTTTTGGAGTTTTCTTGTTTGTTTGTTTTTCTTCTCTCTCTTTCTCTCTCACTTTTCTTTTTTGGGGGGGAAATGTGTACACGGCTGCGACATTTAAATGACAATCGACTCTATTCATCTGATCTCTTTATTTATGTCGTGAACACCTTCGCAATTATTATTGCACTTGTATTCGCATTTGAGAGTGAGAGATGCTAATGGAGTCGCTCTTAATGTCGCCGGCTTCTTAATCAAACTTACACTTTGAATTGAAAACATTGCGTTTTTTAAAAGTTATTTTATTTTTTTTTTTTAATTTATATTTTAAAAGGTTTCAGAAGGTAACGAGAGATATTGTAAACCGGAAGTACAATCTAACTTAAAATAAATACAGTAGTTTACATCCATTAACATTTTTTTGTTTCAAGTACCGGTGTTGCTGAAAATGTCTTTTAAAAACAGAACGATGTAAATTTATAGTAATTTACTTTTTTTTTTAGTAAAAATCGTATTTAATAGATTTTATTTTAGATTAAAACAATTTTAATTATTTTTCTAGAACTTTATTTTAAAATTTCAATTTAACATTAAAATGTAGCCTATTATTAAAATACAGTAGAACTTGGTATAGCGATATTGGATATATCGAGTGTACGGTGACAATCTTAATTATGTACTGTATTCCTCTAAAAAAAACACTTATTGCGACAAAAAAAAAGTCTGAACACTACCTTTTTTCCAAGATTTATGAAGATTAAATTTAGATGACTTATTTTTAGATTTTTATAAATAACAGATTGTTACCTACGAAAGTTTAGAAAGGTATCTAAAAATAAAATGTATTCGGAGTAATACATGTATAGAAATAATGATTAGTGACCTATTATTGAATAATTATACAATATAATGTACAATATTATAATAATAAATATTATATACCAGTAAGTCGTAATAGCTGGAACTTTGTATTGCTTAAGAAAGTTAAAACTTAGAATCAAATTCTTTTTTTTTTTTTTTATAAATTCATTTATTGGAAAGATATTTTGATTCCAAAAGTTTTGAGCGATTCTAAACATTAGTTTGAAGCAATTTCAGGTTCAAATAGAAAATGTGAAATTAAAAATTAAATAAAGGGACAAACTCGATAATGATTGGAGCAAAAAATCTTTTTTTATAGCAAATTTAAAAAAAAAAATTTTTTACTTTTAACGATAATTATTATTACCCCTAGCAAACTGCACTCGCACATTTTAACACATCTTTGATAGTCTCTCGTGCAATCTCGCGCGTTCGTGTGCTATTTTAATTGACTCGAATGTCAACCGGTTTGTCGTTTAAATAACAACTAAGTAAATAATTATTAACACCTTGCTAAACACGTTTAAAGACTTTTCTCCCTCATTCCCCCCCCAACCATTTTATTGATTTTTAGGCGGGGTAATATCAACGCGTACATCATAAATCGGGAGAAGAAAAGGGTGTTGTTCATAAATGGCGCGACAGTTTTTCTATTGTGCGTGTCGCGAGGTGGAATCCGGTCTTATCATTAGCGTTAATCAGTGATAAATTAATATTTAAATAACTATTCGCAAATTTACAACGAGAGACGCTGGAAAAGTCGTCGTCGTCGTTTTCCGCGTCCGGGGGATGGCCGGAATGAATGGAAGCTGCGTTTTAATATCGTCTACGCGTATCATCTGAGATAATGAAGATGGGGGGAGTGTGAGTTTGGGTGGAGGGTGGGGGGGAAGCCCTGGGAGAGGAGGAGATAGAGAGAGAGAGTAGTGGGATGGAGAGTGAGGGAGATTTGTAGCTATTAGAAGGTATTAACGTCGGATGTTTTTACAACTCTTCTTAGATAAACTTGAGAAGTTATTGATTAATGAGTTGTTTCGTGTTTGGCAATGAGAGAAAGGCTTAATACGAAATAAGCCTAAGTGGGTGTAAAAGGTATTCGGAAAAGATGACTTAATATTATTAAGTGAAGTCGTCGTCTGCTTCGGCGTGCTGCGCATTTTTTCGCCCGTATGAAAATGAATTAAGACTTTGCTCGGTAATTATACTTAATTAGTTGTGTAAGTCGAAGTTGACTGAGGGTGGCTCTCTCTATACACGGGGGGAGTGGGAGGATGGGGAGGGGGGCGAAAGCATGACGTCTTTTAAAGCTTGAGCTGTTTTGCCAATATTTACTCAAGATTTTGTATTCAATTAGCTATGTATGTGAGGGTTGTTTAGAAAGGTTTAAGAAATATATTTTTTGAAAGACAAGAGTGCCTTTTCCTGGCATGCGCCGCGCGCATCTTTTTCCCTTATTGATTCAAAATGTTTGTCTTTTTGATTTGCATGCCTTCGCTGTTTTATGTAATGTCATCAGCTACGTCTTTCTCACCACATTACAGCGACCATTCACACTTGTTTCTCGTCGATATTTTTCTAACATATTTTCAGTTTTTTCTTCGGACTGCTTTTATTTAACTCGTTTTTAAAGCGCTTGAAAATTTAACGCCCATAAATTGTTGTTTATACTATAGAATGTGAATGATTGAAGAGACGAAATTTGACGTGAAAGCAATTTTTACGCCGGTTTTAGTAGGAGATTAATTGACGGTTTTAATTTAGTTATTTGAGACGGCTCTGTCTCGCGTTAAGCACGCGGTTGAGATAGCACGGATGTTTCGGGACGCCACCAAAATTTATGTCTTATTTTTTTTTTTTTTTTTGTGGTAGGGGGATAATTTTACACTCAAGAATTTTCATTTTTTGTGTGTGTGTTACAGGCATGCTCAAAAATAGCGACTTACTAGTTGTGTGTAAAAGTCTACGAAAGTAATTGTTACACGTATTGTTTTGTTGCATTATAGTGACTATGCAATGTAAACAGATTTAGCAAAATTGCTATTATTAAACTACGAGTGTTATCCAGTAAGTAAAAACTGTTTTTATTTGGCACTTGACATTGGCCCATACCACGATTCATACTCAGTCCGCTTCTTGTCCTTTATGGTCTTAAGGCTTCTTCTCAATAGTTTTCGACTTTCATGGAATATTTATCTCTCATTGAGATTAATTATTGTTTCCTAAATTGTAAAGGCGGCACTCAATTTCAAAGTGATGATGCACTCACCGATGCTCTCACCGACCATAACATTGAAAATTTCTTATTGTTTAAAAATCTTTTCCATTTAGGGATCAAATAAAAATCAAATGATTCAAAAAGTGAGCTTAAATGAGCATATAAATTTCTTAAATGAGCCGAATGTTGAAGCAGTTGTTGACTTGCTGTAGCTTAATGCGGCCAATTACACTAGCAGCGGCTTGAATTTTGTCACCGAGTTTAAAAGTCTATAAAAAAAGACCAAAAGTAGCAATGTTTCGAAGTTTGGCTCAGACTAAGTTAAAAGGGCAGAAAGTGGACTGGGCATGCGTTGGTGTTGGTATCGAGCCAATGTTACGTGCCAAATAGAAACAGTCTTTACTTTCTGGACAACATTTTTAAATAATAAAAAAAAAATTCTGTAGTTAGACGGGGTTTTTCTTTTAAAAAAAAATCTTTTACTTTGAAGTCGCATTCTTCGCATTGTGAAATTGGTAAATAGTAAAATGCACTGTCCCATTAGAGAACTTCGAAGGCGAAGTTTAGCGAGATTGCTCCCGGCGAGAGGCATTATTTTTCACTCCCTCTTAATGGCATTTCTGAAACTTTGACGTGAAGTCAGGTTTAGTTGGTCTTGTTATGACTTCCTAAATTTTGGTTATAACCTGATAAACTGATTTCTTCCAGGTGACATTGATTTGTAGTTCAGTAACAAAATACTGTACAGTAGAAAATTGCAGTCGCATTACTTTTATGCTACATCATGTATTGAGCAAACCAGTTTATTGTGCACATTTTTTTTAAAAAAAAATTAATAATTATACCGGTAATATAAACCATTATAATTATTTGACACCCATATTTCTAAATGTACAGTATGAAAAAATTAATTAAAATAAAAACAAACTTGAAACTAAAATTGAGGTTAATATTGCCCGTTTTTATGGCATGGAAGGCGATCGTAATTTTGTATTTTTTATTCAAATACAGTAAACACTGTACCGTATATGAACGAGTTCTAAATTTATTTAAAAGTACGCAATCAATGAAAGCATGGAAGCTATGGTGGGAAGTTGACTTTTTGGGAAAAGGGGGATGATGACTTTCTCAACGAATTATTATTTTTTTTTACTAATTTTGCATTTTGATTTAAAATCTTAATGGTAACTAAAAAGATCCTTATTAAACGAGATTAAATACAACAAAATTTTGTAGTGGTATTAACTAAATATATTCGTCGGAATTATTTGAACGCGTTTCTCGATGGCTTACACACGGCTAATGTTCGCAACCGTCGATTTCCAAACTTTTGATTTATTGGATACTTTAATATCTTTATTGAGCTCGTTTCCCTCCTCTCCTCTCTCAACTGAAACCAAAGTTTTTTTATTTTTATTTATTTATATATTTTAAACTTTGCTGCACTTGGCATCACGTTCGAGTTGAACGTATAGATTGTAAGCGAAGCAAAAGACCGTTTCTTCTCCCATTCATTTTCTCCTTCCCGCGCTCTCTCTCTCTCTCTCTCAGTCAAAAGGGCTGATTGTGTGTGTTTCGCGTTTTTAGTGATTTATGGTGATGAGGGTGGTGGATTCACATTTTCAGTAGTTAATATCTCATTCTTATTTCCAATCTCATTCGACACAGCCAGAATGATGCCGCGCGCTACAGAATGTCGTCCACTTTCTATTTCCCTCTTCTTCTTCTTCTTCCTTTTTTTTTTTTAACCGAAAAAAATATATACCGTATAACGGAAAAAGAGTGGGGAGAGGATGGGGGGAAATAAGAGGGATGAATTCCACGCACTATCTTTTCTTTCTGCTTCTTCGCTTCAATTCAAATGGGACTTTTTTTCTTTCTTTCTTCTTCGTCTTTTTCTCTCCCTCTCCCACCCCTCTCTCCCTCTTTATTCTACCCTTCTCTCCTTCGACTTTTTACATTTGGACACTATAAATCACCGCCTAGAGATTTTTTACCAAGATTTTGGCGTCAAAGGTGACGTGACGTCATATTCTGATCGAGATAGACGGTATCGATCGCCAACGGGGAAAAAAAAGGTTCCCTACTTATTTTAATCTATCCCTACATAAACACGCTCTTTTATCTAATCGCGCGCTTTTCTTTTGTTGTTTGGACGGTGATAGCGCTCACTTCCGCCAGTGTCAGTTTACACGTTGTAGCGGGATTTCACTCTTCTTCTTCCCCCTCTTCTTTCTTTCATCCAACCCTTCGTCCAACTCAACGCTGATATGAAAAAAATATATATATATATGTAGGATTCTGAGCGGAAGTTGTATCTTGTCTCGTTTCCGGTCTTAGTAGATTCTTGCCGACCCTAAAGTTTATTGTGCGCCTGTCAATCAGCCAGGTGGGAGTGGTCGTTGGTTACGTCACGCAGCGCCTAACTTTGACGTCATCGTCTCGTTTTATCCCACGCAGAAAAACAGAGTGGAATTGATGAGGGCGGAAAAACGTTGCGCGGGGATATGAAACGTCACGTGCAGATGGGATGGGAGGGAGGGAGGGGGAGAGAAAATGACGTATAGCGATGACGTCATAGCGAGCTGGTTCATCGCAGGTGGAAGATGAAATAGGTGGGAAGAAAAATGCTAAATATTTGATCATGACAAATGCATTGTTCTGTCAGATGACGACCTGAAATGAATAGCGTAAATTATTCATATTCCACTCTACGGCGGCCTACACCTCACCAATCAACTTTCAATTTAGGATCGATACATCGATGCATGGTCCCGATGAATTTCTAATTAAAATGTTGGGAGCGTGCCTGAGGGAGAGAGATAGTAGGATAATATTGTATGGGAAGAGAAAGAGGACGGAATGTGGTCGATGCAAATCATCGATTAGTCATTAATTTTAGATATACATTTTTTTTTTCCACGAGGCTTCTGGTATTTCCCCCCTCTCTCTCTCTCGTTTATGTATTTGGTAGAACTTTGAGTTTGCGTTTTTATTTTTATTTCCAGGTGGGGAAAAGACGAGTTGTGTTCCGAAGAGCCTGTTTGCTTAACGTCTTGATTAATAATTAAATGCACAAGTTGCATTCAAAATTTAATTTTGATTTTGCTAATCCGCAAGAATATTTACTTTTTTAAATGGCATTTTCTATTTAACGAAGATGAGAGCGTTTGGTAGTGAAAATGAAAATTTGTTAAAGGGGCTTATATAGTAATACTGTACTGTATTGTATAATATGCAAAATGTATAGACTATGCAAAATGCAAAAACTATAAATGCTTGAAATGAAATTTTTTTAATAATTATTATTTTGGGAGTGATTTTTGATCAAAGAATTTTGTTATTTATTTTGTTTGTTGTTGAACGTAGCTACGTTACTACGTACTAATGTAATCGAAAAAAACAAAGGAATTTCGGCGAGGTTTTTTTTTTATTCAATTTAGTTTTCCGGAGAAGCTGTTTCATTAAAGCGAGATTGAGTTAGCGAAAATTTTACGTTATCTGAGATTTTCCAACTAATTTAGTCTACACAGTATAAGATAATTGAAGCTTACAAATTTAGCTATTTAACGTAAAGTTAGTTTTCAACTTAAGTTGTTTTTTTTTAAAAAAGAAAATTGCAAATAAAAATAAAAATCGACATTCGATTGCCATTAATTAAATAACAGTTGATATATCAATTGCTTATCTTTTACTCTTACCCGAAAATTACTTGAATGAAATATGAATATTCTAAAACCGATGAGAAAACCAAAAAATCGGAGTTTGAAATGTGCTTCATTATTCGGTGTATTATTATTATTGTTTTCCACTTTTGATATTTTTTAAATTTGTTGTTGAAATTAATTAAAACAATGCTTTGGTTTCGTTGCAGGATGCATCTGGAGGAGGAGTCAAAGACACTGTTCGAGATGATGGCGTCATTGCCTCAAATGAGTTTGCGTGAGTATTGATAATTATTATTTCATTGCTAACCGGAAGTTCAATATTTACTGCATTTGCGGCTAATTAAGATTTTATTTTAAATGATTAAAAAAAAATAATACACTTTTCATTACATCGACATCGCACACTGAGTAAAATCGGAAGCTATTTTTTACATATTATGATTCTCTTCCCTCTTTTTATTTTATTTTTTTTTTTCACTCTCTCTCTCTCTCTCTTTGTTTATTTTTTATTTGAGTGACATTTTATGTATGGCACGCCATTGTCATCCGGATAACTCAACTGCGACAACGTCAGATTCGATTAAATCTCGGTTTGACGTCACTTTAAAACGACGTTGGGAGATGCGTAGTGAAAATGGGTGAGGGGTGAGATAGATAGATGGAAAGGGAAATGAAATGGAGTTCTCATCCTACTTTCTTCAACTTACATCTTTTACCTTTAACCTTTTCTCAAATGTTTTTTGCAAAAAAATAAATAATAATTTTTGTTAGGCATGTAGCGAAGGATTTTTATTTATTATTTATTTTTTTATTTAGCAAAATTTTTGTTTGCAAACTTCAAAAAAGAAGTGCGCTAAACAGTGATCTAGTGTAACACCTCCTCCTAACTCTTTTTTTTTTTCTTTTATTCATTTTCGCTGTCGGCTGATTTCATCCGAGTGAAAATGTGTCCGCGTTCGTCATCTCTTGATGGCAATTTAATTAAATGGCGTAGATGGAGCGAAACGCGCACACTCCCTTCATCCCTACCACTACCACCCCTACTCCCTCCCTCCCATCTTTTGCTTCTCCCAACGCATCACCTGCTTGCTTGAGATATCTTTTTACCCAATGACGCTAGAGGGCGCTATTATAACCTTCGACGAATTAACCTTTGCGCCTCGTTCACATTATCGCGCGAACGCCATGTATTTTTAACTGCTTCATCGTCGAACTTGAAACCGCCGCCGCCGCCGTAATGACGTCAGAATTGCAATGGCGCATTGCAGGCATGATACCGAGGTTTTGCACTTTAATTTCATAACTTAACACGTTTATTTTGTCTGCTTTTTTAGCGTTGTTACGCGCTAGCTCGAGGTGGCAAAGTTGAACGTTGCGCAAATGTGTCGTCGTCGTCGCCGCCGCCGACGCAATTTTCAATGGAGACTAAGCTTCTCCAATTTAGAATTCACTTTTTTTTCTTCTTGCTTTTCCTTTTTCTTTTTCTAGTCTGCTTAGGATTTAGATTAGAACTATTACGAGCAGAACCCGGATCAAAACAGTCGGTTGCTCGGGGCTTACAACGCCGAAGTTTACTATTATAGCTCGTGCTTTTCCTAGTCAAGTACGCAAGTGGTTTGCTTGTATAAAAATTTAGTTTACAAGAATCCTTTATATTTTGAGATGTAAATCTTTACGAGATACTTCTTTATTTAAATGTTGACGATAATAGGAAGCGCACTTATTATTTTATCGTTTGTATTTTTTTTTTTTTTTTGGTTTTATATTTAGCCGGAACATTTGAGATTCCCGGAAACGGTCAATTAGTAAACTTTTGACGATATAGTTATTGTTAATATGCTTACGCTATAAAATAAAACGTCGGTTGCGCGAAAGTTTATTGCTACTGGGGTAAAAAGTTAAATTTAAGATTACTGTACATTAAAATGTTCAATGCTGGTTTAACGAGCTTTTCATTTCACCGGTAGATGGTTACAATGTGGAAAATAATGTCAGTACATGTAGCCTACAACGATATTTTTAGAAATTACAGTCTTATTGAGTCTTCTGAAAAGTAATTATATAATTAAAAGTGATGAAATGTAATAACGCTGGTTTTTTTTTAACATTTACAAAATTTTTACTATACCGATACTTGTATTATTGCGCATAACACCATACTCAAATTTTAAGAAATGCATTTTATAAGTAAAATAAAACTTGGTTATGACGTTATTGAAGGGACCACATAACTTGTAAAGTTACATCCGATTGGCTTAAAATTTGAGAACATTATTGACGTCGGCTTCCTTTAATACCACGGCTACAGTACTTTTGTACTGGACTATGTAATAAGCATCTACTCGTACATAATATTATACTGTAGTACCTATTATTCCTACATCACAATCTAATCTTTCGCTGTAAATTACATTGAAAATCGCAGTTATAGAATTTGGTTCAATAATTTGGTTTCTTGACGCAAAAGCAGAACTTTTAGTAAGGTTAATAAATGAAGTAGCCTAACACATATTGTGATAGTAACGGGACTCACGAAAAGTGTCATTACAACCGAGGTAACGTTATATCCAAGTTCAAACAGGGCTTATACAAAAATTTGAAATACCCGGTAAAAGTTTCGTGCAATTTCTTTCTTAAAGCGTATGCGCTGTGTTCAAACATTTATATCTGCGCACGGTACAGTATTTGAGAATTTTATACCAGGTATTTTTATTTAGCAATACCTTACGCTAGATTTTTTTAAAAAAAAAAAAATTTGTTATGATGTTTCTTCTTCAGACTTTTTTGATTATCAGTTTGGGTAGAAGAAAAATGAGCTGAAAGTGCGTGTGGCTCCTTTTGTGCGCGGTTGGTTGTGTGCATCGGGCATGCGTAGATGAGCGAGACAGCTTTATAAGCGTAGAAGACGTATGGTTCCCCTAGGATTTAACTTCCTCGCTCTCTCATAGTCTTATTTTTCTTTTCCATATCTAAGAACATTAATATGAGATTCAGCAAATGCCATCCCTATCTTTCCTCTTCTTCTTCCTCATCTTCTCCCCGCACACACCCCCCTCACCCACTCCCTTTATGTTCCTAAGCATCGCTAACCCTAACCTTAGCGCTCGTCCTTCTCCCCTAACTTCAATAATCATCAAACACATTTAACCCTTCCCTTAAAACAATGACGGCTTTGCTTATCTCAATTGGCATGTCCGCATCCAACCACGCCTCACTCCGCCCACGTTCAAGGCCCGCGTCACACCGGCGAACATTTCTCGCTCGCTGCTAATTTTAAAAGATGAATTTCGCAAGAACTTAATACCAAATAAGAATTTTTTTTTATTCTCTCTCTCTTCTTCTTCTTTACCATCGACTTTTATTGCGGTCGTTCATCTCCGCGCAGCGATTGCTTTTGACACAAATTCTCGCTCTACCACTCTCTCACTCTCTGTACACTAAGCGATAGACTTTATTTATTTATTGTTGTTATTTGATGTGGGTACCTCCTTCTCCTCCTATAGGGATTCCTTAGGCCGGGGGAAGAGGGGGAGAGGGGAAAGAAGAATGGGATTCTCTGAAGATTCAATTTAGTCATTGACACTCAGGTGCGAGAAAAATCTCGCTTTTCAATTATCAACTACTTGAGGAATTAATTTGATTGCTTTTCTCTACTTTTTATTTGGTTGTTGTTGTTGTTGGATCAAAGTTATTAGCTGGGTCATTGTCGTATTCTCGTTTTATGACGGGGTAGGTAAAAAAAAAAAGTTGGATAGAGAAGGCTGTTTCTGTGAGAGTAGAGGAGTCAGGTGGGTGGGTTGGAGTCGAATGGAGGGGGAGACTATTATTATGTTAATGAGGGTGATTGAGTTTTGCAAATTATTTAATCATGTATATATTTTTTTTTTTTTTAGAATACACAAATCAACCAATTAATGCCTTTCGAAGAATTTTTTCACTTCCGTTTTGGGTGGTAATGATTGTGAGAGTGGTGAGCGCCCTCTGGTTGGCGTTTCAGGTCAAAACTTGGAGGTCAAAGAACGAGGTAAGACTTCTTATTAGTTTTTTAATTACAATGTAGTTTTTAAGCCGTAGTTTTAAACGCACCTCGTAAATTTAAATTTATTCATTTTAATTGGCTTTCATTTAACTCTCCAAACGTCAACATTTTTACCTACAATTTACAAACTACGGTTACTGCTAGAATTAGAAACGAATCAAGGAGACAAAGCGTTCCCTGATAAAGAAAAAAGAAAAGAGGTTCAAATTTAGAAATACAGAACATGTACATGTATTTCGTCGGTGAACATTTTGTCGTAGTTTTTGTGACTTTGTTGGGTACCGTATCAGCAAACTCTGGGGTTAAAACGGTCAAAATTCTCGAACTAGCGCTGATACAGTATGTACAGAACGTAAAATACGTTCTAACAAATTTAACGACACCCTGTATACTATCGATCTCTTTCATTGCCAAAAAGAGCTACTGTAACAAAATGTACATTAATTTATTATGTGTGGGTTATTCACTAATACACTACAGTAATTATTATCTTTAAAGTTATTCGAATTGCACAAAACACAATTTTTGATCTTAATTTGTAATTATTTATTTTAGAATATTTGCAATGAGTGATTTATTTATTTTTTTAATATGGCTTATTTTTAGTGTAAATTATTAATTCAAGTGATTTTGGGGAGAAAGGGGGGAGGGGTGGGGGGGGGGGTCGAAAACAGTTAGATATGTGCATTACTAGGTAATCAATTAAACAACGATTCTATTGGGAATATGAGGTGAAACGTTAATCACGTGATTTTGAAATGCATGTTTCGCACGCTAAGTCTACTGCGCATGCGCGCACATCACTTATTCACTTCCCGTACCTACTTTTTAGCGTGGAGTAAAATGGCACGAAGTAACATTGTAGAGTATAGGGATGGAAATTCATATTTAGAAATCGTATGATAAATTGGATGAAAATCTTCGAAATTAAAAATAGATAGCGAAACAAAAAGAACTTTAATTTGCATGACAAAACAATCATATATTTATGTGACGTAGTATACGGCTTTCAAACACAGTTTTTATGGGCCATTGCCCTTTACCCGTAATCCATTTTCTCGAGGTTAAATTTGCAAATGTTTTTTTTTTTTCTCCGTGCATTTTATTTTTTATATATTATTATAGCGGGGAGCGCTTGTTTCAATAACATTTTTTGATTGGTTCAAGTGCATACCGGAGTTTAAAAGTATTCGTGGCTTTTAAATAACTAAATTTTTTATTCGGGGATATATATATTTTTTTTACGCATTCGTATTTCTACTTAATGCAAATATCAAATTTATCGTTTTGTCTGGTGAAAACATTACGTTTCTCTGTACAAATTTGCATTCTTTTTTGCCTTGACTCTCGATCTCGTGTCGCGAAATAGAAGCGAAGTTCGGCGGATGACCACGCCCATTTCGTGTCGTGTAAATTTCCGAGCGCAAAAGAAGTTTGAATTGGAAATCCAAAAGTAGTGGAATAGGATGTGGAAAAGACGATGGCAGTAGCATAAGAGTCAAAAAAGAAAAAGGAAAAAAAAAAGAAAAAAGTAGATAGGAACGAATAAAGGCACTTAAATAGTTAGGCAATAATATCAAACGAGCGTCTTTTATTCTTCTATCTATCCCACTCTCTCTCTCTTCATCTACTGTATATCACTCTTTTCAAGTCCAAAACACTCCAAAGTCAGCTGCTGACGCACTTGGAAGCCTCCAAATTCTATCTTGAAACGTCAGAGGGCGCTAGATATTGTTTCGCGGGTGGGCGTGTTTCTTTTGTTTCGAAAAACTTGAAGGGGAGGGGGGGGGGGGAGAGAGAGAAGTAGTGAGGTGGCGGGGGGGAGAGGACTGATGGGGGACTATGAAAAGATCAACTGCTTCTGCATTTGACAGTTATGTTAGGAATATTATATTTGCGGATGAATGATGAGAAAGCAGGGCATGTTGCGTGTGTGAAGGAGTCGCCGCTAGAGGGAGATAAATGACCATATATCTGCGGTTGACGGCTGATTCTCTTTCCCGTTCCATTCTTTTTACGCCGTAGCCATCTTTTAACGTCGTTTGTTTTTCTTTTATTGTTATTATTTGTCGATTAAATCAGCTTCTACGATGTTTTCATATAGAAGAAACGCCTGCCGCACTCTTCACAGATTTGAAATTCAAATGCTTTTAGACAGGAGGAGGGGGGGGGGGGGACTTTTTGCACGCTTAAAATTAAAGCGGAAGCTGCGATATTCCTAGAGCTGGAAGAGGTTTTTTAAGAGTTTTGAAAAAAGTGTTTTCTGAGAAAAGTTTCGTCAGGAAGGTGATAGGTGAAAGAAAAATTCACGATGGATTTCTTTTAAGCTTTATTGAAATTTATTAATTTACGACATATATTTGTAATTAGAAAACTAAAATAAAAAAAAAAGGTTTTTTTTTAAACAATTTTTCTACTAATTATGGCAATTAAAAATTAGAAGAATTCAAAAATTAACGTCAATTATCGTGCGTCTGCTATTTAATTATCATCGATTTTTAATGTTTATGTTTGTTGGCGTTTGAAATTATTATTATTATGATTATAAGTTGTTCCCAAAATGTTTTGTTAGTAAAAAGTTAATGAAGGTTTTTTATCGCCGCAATTAAAAGTATTTGTTTTTAGTGGAAACTGCGGCTGTTAATTTTTTTTTTTTTTTTTTTTAGTAAAAGTTTAAACGCGTAATAAATTGCGCGTGCGTGCTCGCTCGCAGGTTATTACAGCCCCAGTAGATGACGCTCGCTCTCTGTATGTAGATTACACGGGGGGGGGGGGGGGAGGTTGTATATTTGCATAAGCGCTAAAAATGGTGTGTAAGAAGTCGAAATCTATAAAAAATAACAGCGTTATATATATTCGAAGAAAAAGCGTTTGATTAAACGTTCGTTTGACGGCAAAGACGCGATTTTATCAGTTTCACACGCCATTAGTTAAAGGCAAAAGCGCAGTAGTAGTAGTTGTACACGTAATGGTAAGTAGACTAAGGAAGCCTCGAGGGGGGGTAGAGTAATTTCTATCACTCTTCTCCCCCCCCCCACCTCTGCTCGCTCCACCCCTTTCATTCCCTGCTTTTTATCCCTTCCACGCTTTGCTTTTCGCTTGCTTATCTCCTAAACGTTGCCGCTTCAACGAATCTCAGCTTTTTAATTAAACAAAAGACGGAACACTAACTTCTTTTGTATATCATCCCGGCTTGGAGAAAAAGAAAAAAAAAAGATGGAGAGAGTGAGAGAAGTGGCAGGAAAAGTTTTATCTGAGACAAGTTATGTCATCATCATCGTTGCTGAATTTACTGTCGAATGTCGTTACAACGAAGTTTTTGAGGGACGGGCAGTTTTCTCGCGTTGTATCGGAATTTATTTACATTCAAAAAATGTTGGGGAAAACACTTAATTTTTTTGCTTTGAATGTATTTTTTTTTTCCTATGATATTTAGTTTGATTTTTGAGCATAATTTACTTTTAAGGCGCTTACGAAAAG
This sequence comes from Polydesmus complanatus, assembly GCA_034692225.1. Taxonomy (NCBI): domain Eukaryota; kingdom Metazoa; phylum Arthropoda; class Diplopoda; order Polydesmida; family Polydesmidae; genus Polydesmus; species Polydesmus complanatus. The sequence goes on along the minus strand of JAQGAZ010000182.1, from coordinate 17,871 downwards.
AGCTTTGCCAGTATGAGAAAGTTTCCCGAATTACCTCGAAAAATACAGAGATAATTTTTTTGACTTCCCTGCTATGAAAATATGATAAAAAGAATTTCAGAAAATCATCTAAAGCTGGATAATTTCGTTTTATCGATCATAATTTATTGATCCAGGTCAAAAATATTTTTTGGTTTTTACGTTAGGAAACTTTGTTCTATTAAACGAATAGTTCTCTGCTATTAGCTAGAATCTTAAACGCAGCGAGGATATTTGACGCCCAAGGCAAAACACCCCAATTTGCGCCCCCGTCGCGCAGTTATATGAACTTGTTTCCAACCCTAATCAATATCAGCCATAATAGATGGATCCAGTGGATAGATCAAATTCATTTTAATACAGTACTTTGGGTTCCGCTCTCCTTTCCCCCTTGGCGCCTCCTCGCCACCGGCGTCTAGGGCGGCTGTTCTCCCTATCCTCCCCCATCGCTACGCCATTGCTTAAACGTCGTTTTGTCGAAATTGTTCGTTCCAAGTTGCTTGAAAGCTCTTTGTATCGACATTCGACAGTTTGAGGTACACAGGGTACCGTAATGCGTAACGATGAGTCGGAGTCGAGCTCCCTCTCGCGGTTTACTTCTTTACTTCGCTTAATTTCTTCTAAACCAGAAATGCAACCGCTGAAAACAACGATATCGCTTAAGAAAATTTATAAAAGACTTTTATATAAAAGAAAATAAACGAGATAAAGAAATAGATTAGCTAAGAATTATGGATGACGACAAGTTGTGTGTGGGGGGGGGGAGCGAAATGGAGAAGAGAAGGTCGAGGGGGTGGTTTGTGGTTGAGACGCTCTTCACCAGAGGGCAATACTCCAGTTTCCTCCGTTGATGTTGTAGGGCACGTGCGGAAGAAGAATAACAACGGGGTGATGAAAGGAAATGAAAAAATGCGAGAGGCAAATATGGAGATTATTATTATTATTATTACGCAAGAAGTTATTAAGTGAAATGAAGTTATCCACAAATTTTTCTTTTAATTGCTTAGAATGTGTAAGATGCGCTTTTAACGCTTTTGTTCAGGTGGCGCTTGAAGCGGTTCGTCGACAATCTTTTTGTCTCTTATTAGGACATTCAGATTTATTTAGATAAAAATTATTACGCCCTATAACGACGAGGGGTTACGTCGACTTTTAACACAATGCAGTTAGTTCTCGGATAACGCGGTAAATGCGTTTCTTAAAAGTCTCGGCGTTATTAAAAGTGACGCAATATAGAACACCGTAGAAAAATCAATGAGAAATAGAAATTAAAGGGACATTTTCAAGACAAATTAGCACGTTGAATTTGCACCATATTTGCACAAATTTGCAAATTTGTAAAATTTGCACAAATTAAAAAAGGAAATTTTTTTTGATTAAAAAAATTTTCCAATTAAAATGTGAAAATATTTGATCGCAATTGGTGAAAATGGCGTAAAGTTTATTAGGCCTACTCATATTTTTGTCAAAACAGTTTTCATTAACAGCAACAACAACAACAACAAAAAATTACCAGAAGCCACGACGGGCAAATTTTAATTAAAATAAATAATAAAGGTTTATTAAGGCTAGGTTTGGATATTAAGGGTTTTTCGTTTACCGGTAGTTTACTTGTAATCATCGATTAGGACCTAGAAAATATTTTAAAAGGAGTAGCCTACATTTAATTTGATACCGTAATAAAAATTAAATGGGTTATTTATTTACATTGTATTTTATTTTGCATTTCATTGGGATATGCAATCATCTATGAGAAATGTAAACGATTTTGGGGATTAAGTAATAAAATGCAGTATTACGAGTACAGTATAGTCTATAAACACTTTATACTTTTCACTTATACGGATTGCTCGTACGTGTATACGAATGTACGAGAAATGCGATAAATCATCATTCATGTCGAAATAATCGAAAATCAATTTTCGATTAATTTTCATCGATGCATTGCAATTATTTATGTTAAGCTTTTTTTTCTTCTTCTTCTTCTTTATCTCGCTAGTCGCACTTCTTAGAACCTAATCGTGATTAAAGTAATTGAGATTCGAGATAAAATAATATTTTATTACACCCGGAACCTTTGAAGCGTGATCATTGTAATGCCAGTGAGAATAAGAATTTTTTTTTTTCCCGAGTTGAACATTGCAAATTTTTGTTCGCGCGAAGAAAAAAAAATCTAGTTTTCTTTAATTAATTTAAGCACACAAACTTAATACCGTTATTTTTAAAGATTTCTCTATTTTCTAATGTTTTTATAGAATTTTTTTTTAAAATTAAATTAGGTTTAAATAAATTAGGTTTGATCATTTCGTTAATTTTCACGTTTTGTACAAATATATTTTTAATTTACTAATGGATAAAGCCAAAAACCAGTACATTGTGACGCGTCAAGAATAAGCTTTATTAATGTAGGTTTGAAAATGCATTTTCGAGAATGATTTTTGAAAGCTTTATCTTTTATGTCATGTTTATTTATGCGCGACTATATATATATATATTTTTTTTTTTTTTTCTTAATTCAGGATGATTCTGATTTTCCGTTTTTGGATGATGATGATGAGGAAGAAGATTACGGATGGGGGAGGAAAATAATTCGTTTTCTCACTTACTCCAGTCATTTGAAACAGAACAACCCCGTTTCCTTAGCTTTCACCTTAACAAATATATTATCCGCCGTTTTTATTTATACGCAAATGATCGTTGTCCACCTGGGTCGTGGATACGTCAGCTGTGATAATTCGGAGAACGAGTGTAATTCGTACATATTCCAAACCGGAAATATCCGTTTGCTAATACAATGCTTCGGGGTGATAGGCATTTACTGGTGGAAGTTGTGCTCTTCAATAAACGAAGAAGACGATGAATTCTGGTCAACTTACAAATTTTAATTAAACTACTTTCAGGACTCGAAAATAGTAATAATTGTTGCCAACATTTATACAATATTTATATTTTGTTTCTACCGATAAATTATTTAACTCGTAGAATATGTCTTTTTTTTTATTTTCGTAGATTTTAATAGAAGCTTAGTTGATTACGGTATTAATGAAGAAATCTACGCTTATAGGTTTTCGGAGACACCAATTCCTGTAAGTACTTTTAATTACACTCTTTTATTATTTTTTTTCTTGTGGATTAACTGGTCTATCGTTAAAAGGGGTTTATTAATGATAAGTACAGTACCACAGTAATCTTATTTAGAGGACTGTGACTAGTACAATTTTCATTGCCATAGTAAGCGAAGTATTGTTGCTTGCGCGAATCAGAAGGACAACATTTGTAATAATCTACGCTATCATTTTTATAGCGAACGCTTGTTGTTTAAAGAGTCGTGGCTTAAGCGGCGGCGTCGTTCGTACAGGACCGCGCTGCCCTTGCTAGAGCCCGGTCAAGCGTCAGACCTGCATTGGCTAGCCCAATTTTTTTTTTTTTTTTTTTTTTGTAAGTAAAACTGATACTGACAGCAACGTGACCAATTCAGAAGCATCGAAAAAAGTTGCACGTTTTGCCAAACTTTATTTCAAACATGAAGTTAAGCAACGCAGGACCTGACAAGTAGTGGGATGGGGGATTCCGGTTGTAACTATTTCCGGGTGAACATTCTGCCTCCTCGAGGCTCTTTGTATTTCCCGTTATCCGTTGAAACCTGAGTAAGGTCAGTCAGGATGAAGCAGCAAAATTTTACAAAAAAACTATAATTTCTAGATTTATTTTGCAAGGTTCCTCTGGAACTAGAAAGCTATAAAAGATTCAACGGATTTGTAAGTTATTTTGTCGACTATTTTTTTTATTATTATGATTGAAAAAGTGACGATTAGAATTTGCAATTCTGTCATTTCGCGACCTAATTATCGATTAACTAGCAGGCGGCGTTATTGTATCCACGTGATTATTTTTGCTTCGCCGAAACTCTCAAACGTTAAAAAAAAAAATAAAAAATTAGTATGCGATATGAGCCAGGATTGCTGATGATGAACTCGTTAAACTGGCGCCTAAATTGTCATTTTGTTCTGGTTTGCATTCTGGCGTTCTCTTAATTTGATAAGAGACGAGTCGTGACAGTATTTTCCAATTCCGAATTGGAAGTTATCCTGATTTGAGGGAAAGCAATAGAGCGCAGAGAACAGAAGTTTGAAAACAGTGGATTTAGTACGGTAGCTGAGCCGCCGTTATTAGTGTTAAATGTGTTTACTTAAACGGCTATAACTTGGGAGGTTTATGTGAACAGGAGATGACATTTTAATGTCTCCCACGTCCTATAAATGTCGTTTGAGTTTGCAAATTTTGCGTTTTTTTTTTTTTTTTGCTTTCTTTCCCCTTCTACTCTTTCTGTCAAGTTAGGTTGTTGTTTATTTCTTTTACGATCTCACTTAATGCATAAGTAACTAAAATAATATAACTTATCAGATATAAAGCATAAAAAGTTCGCAATGAATAAAAATTTTTATTCATAGGCGGAAAGTTTCTTTTTTTTTCCCCCCCTTTACAGTACAGTATCTCCTATTCTCCCTCAGCGTATAACGCCTCCTGCTGGCATTTCTCACTCTTCCATTCTTTTTATTTATATATTTTTTTTTTTCTTTTCCTTCTCGGCACTGTACCGGTACGGTTTTTTTCATCTTGCGGTGGCAGCCAGCGCGCGTGCACTAGTCGCTAGGTGCGAGATGTATGCAGGTGCAGGCTGAGTGCACGAAAGAAAGAAAGAACGAACGGTGGCGGAAAAATTCATATCGCGCATTATTTTTAGTTGACATTTTGGGGTCACGGATTTTCTCCATCTCTCACTCACTCTCACCTCCCGGAAATACACTGGGAATAAAAATAAACAATTCGCACTCGCTATCTTTTAATACTTTTTTTTTTTTACGCTACAGGTAACAATAAACGCAGTTAGCGGCTTTTCTACCAATTAAAACTACCGGTATCTGCTATATCGCTTTCACACGTTCACTTTTCGTTCGGTGACACACAAATCGATCAACAACATTTTCTTCTTCTTGATTTTGAAATCGATAATATTTTGTTATTGAGATAAAAATTAGTCAGGGCCATGGTGAAATAAGAAAATCTTGAGCTTGTTATTTTTTTTAATGAATGATGCAGAACTCCAATGAGTTTGTGAATAAACCTTGGATCGTACAACGTTATTTAAGATACCGTACACGTAAAGTAGGCTACTGGTTTGTTTCGCGAAGTCATAAAACATTTTCCCCCTTAAAAATTGAATTTGTCTAGTTTTCATTTCTACGCTTCAATTGCAAAATAATTTGTGCAATTAAAAAAATATTTTAATATTATACAGTATTAAAATTGTTTTTTTTTTTTTTTTTAAAATTTACATATTACATTATAATAAATGTATAGAAAGCTGTCACAATAGTTTGTCATTAGAACGTAAAATTTTACTACTGTATTAATATGGACTCCGTGTCGATATGTCGGGAAAGAGTTGAATTGAAGAAGCGTGAAACCGAGTTGTATTGTCTGTGGGTTTTACGATGGGGAACTTTGTGAATTTTAATACGAATCCGATACATAATAATGTGTGCACAAAATGCATTTATTCTGTTTTAAAATGTTAGACTGGTTTTAAATTTTACTCAGTTTTATGACCGTGCCTTTCCTATTATCATATAAATTCTCAGTTTGTTTCTAAACAAACTACACTTTATTACTTTATTATTGAATTATTCGGAGGGAGGGGGAGGAGATTTGTGGGAGCGTTGAAAGTCGTGATGTGGTTTATTTTTTTATGTTTAGTCATAAGTTGAATCCTGTAATATTTAGCTAATACATTTACGTGGTAACATTTTTTGATTAAAATTCAAAAAGTTGTTATGTTGTTGTTGTTGTTTTTTCTTCTCCTTGTGTCACCTACAGGCAGGTTCTTAAAACTTCACCTCCCACGTTAAGACGCGCCATTTGCAAACAATGAGATCGGAATGGGAAATAATTGAAAGCGATAGTGAAGTCTGGTGGTGGTTGGTCGAATGTGTAGTGGTGCTATGCTTTGGGTGGGAGAGCAACGTGCTGTGGACTGGAGACACTGCATTAGATGGAGTTTAGTTTCACATGAATTAAGTGCCAGCGCACGTCCCTCCGATTTTTCCTTTACGTTTGCTGTTTTTCTCCTTTGACCTCTCTTTGCATTTACTCGCTAGGTAAACAATATTTTTACCGAGACTTTAAAACTTTACCTTGCTTCGTGCTTCCCCATTTCTACTTGCATAGGTAATAACATTTTGAAAAAATAATTTAACAACTTTTAATTTTGCGAGTTGTTTTAGTGCGGTGTTGACAAGTGCAAATAAACATCAAAAGCTAAGCTGGCAACCAAAACCTCGCTCTTTAAGCATTTTCTTTGATCTAAGTTTGAATTATTCCGAAATTTATTAGAGAGTTTTTGCTAAGCTACACTGTTTGATCCCACTATGAATACGTCATTATTCCATTATAATAATTATTATCTACTGTACGTCTATAATTTAAATTTTATTTTTAATTATCAATACAATATTATAGTTGAGTTGAAAATTAGAGTTGAAACGTAGAGTTGAAAATTAGGAAATGCAAAAACTCAATATTGCTTAATTTTTGGGTGCATTAATATTTTTATGTCTCAGGGGTGTTTTTTTTTTTAATTTAATATTTTTTACTACGGTATAAGCAACATTTAATTTTATCGTTTATAGCAGCAGCGTGTGTATCGGTATGCATGTAACGGTATAGTAAAATAATTTTGCCATTATGCCATGCTGTTTTTATTCATGTTTTTCCAATTAACTTACCGGTAGCACTGTAAAGCAGACATACATACAGAATTACATTAGCTATTATATTTGAATAATACTGTATTGCTTTTAAAATGCCATTTAATGATTATAATGCAATATAAAAAAGGCCAAATTAAATCTACCGAGAGTGGGAAAATTATTTGGGTGGCGCTTGATACCACCGCTGTAAATATCGAAAATATTCAAACGAATATTTTCCAAATGTAAATATAATTATTTAATCAATTGATTTAGGATATTCTATAGTTGATCTGTACGCATTATGAACGTTTTAAATTCTAAGACTTATAATTTAAAATTGAATTATCTGAGCAGTTCAGGCAAACTAATAATTATTATTGTTAGTTAGATAGTTGAATCATCAAAGTTATGGCAACAGGGATCACATGTAGCGGGTGTGAGTCATTATCTCGAAAGCTAATATTTCAAAAGTTTCGACAACTCACGATTGCGAAATTTAAAAAAATTCCCCAGGTTATTTAGAAAATAAATCTATATAGGCTTCACTTTTTTTTTTTTTTTTTTTTACATTATCTTTGTCGATAAAGTTGGAAATGCGAGTTGAAAAACTAAAATGTTAACGAGCCAATCGTTTTGCGACATATTTTTTTGAAGTTTATCAACCTTATTTACACTTGCAAGACGAATTAGCATTTTAACTTCCTCCTTGGCGCGTTGTTCGTTTCTACCTTAGTTACCTTTAGTCGAGGGGGTATTATAATAGACTTTGGGTTTTTATCCGGAAGCCGGATTAAAGACAATAGAAAGAAGAAAGAAAGAAAAAAAAAAGTAAATTATCTCGCTCCACTCGATTAGGAACGAGGTTTATTACGCTTCCTGCATCTGCCCTTATCAACTTTCCTTCAACTCGCCTTCCTTCCTTCGCTTATCCTTGCCAAATTAAACCCCTCTCTCCGCTTCTACTTAAAACTTTGATCGCACAGTAGAGAGAAAAAGTACGGGAACTCGCGATTTAAGGCTTCCGTAGCTAATAATTAAATTCTTACGCTGCTACGCTCTCGTTTTCGAGGGTGGATCAAAAGCGGAAATTTCGGACGAATTTCATTTTTATTTGGTTTTAATTTGAATATTTTTATTTGGGGGGAAGAAGAAGAACGTTTTTTCTGTCGTGCACGTGCGAATGCACGCATGTTTATGTGGAGGAGAGGGGGAGCAGGACGCCATTTTTAGTCGTGCGCGCGTTTTTTTTTTTTTAGGTCAGGCGGTTAAGCGTGTGAAATAAATAGAATTCATGGCGTGTGTTAAATGGTAGGTCTGTTAAGTGTTATGCCTCGTTATTTAACGAAAACAGGTTTCTAGTCAGAAGAAACTTGTGTGTGTTTTTTTTTATACATCTTCTTCTTCTTCTTTAGCTAAGTTAAGTAACGCTTTTGGACTAAAACATTAACGCGTGCTACAAATTTTTTCTTTTTATAGATAAAAAGGGTGAATGGCAAATAAGAATAGAGAAAACACCGAAACAGAATGAAGATTTTGACTCATTCTTCTTCTTCTTCCTTTTTATTGTTTTTACTTCCATTCTATTTTAACTTTTTTTTTTAGTTGTTTGATCTTTTTGATTCGAAAACATTTTCATTCACTAAAATTCTTCGAAAATCGTAAACACTAAGAATTTCGGCGACCGTTTTTTTTTTTTTTTGTTTTTATTTATTTATTCTTTACTAAGGATTTTTCTTTAATGATAGGGGAATATTATATCAGTCTGCGAAAATCTTGTCTAGCAGCGTCGTTTTCTTTATTTTCAGTAATTTATCATTTATTAAGCATAATAATATATTATTTTCCACGGTGTCCGGAAAAAAAGCGAACCCAACTGAATTAGTATTAAATCTTTTTAATAATGTAAATGTTTTAATAACACATGGATAAACTTTACTTTAAACATGGAATTGTTCTATTCCGTGTTTAAAATATCCTTTTCCGGTCTCAACACAAGCACTACACACACTCACTATGTCCCCCACGTCACTACACAACAGCTTCATAATATTATCTCTGCCTCAGTTGCACACTTTCATTTCCATCTCACCCCATATTTCGTAGCTTACCTAAGTCTTGAGATATTGAAGAAGTGCGCCAACCTATGATACAGGCATGGGACGAAATGGATGAAGCTGTTGTGTAGTGAGTTGAACCGTGGGGCACTGAGGGGCATAGTGAGTGCTTGTGTTCAACAATATAACGATTATTAGATGGATTTAATGCTAATTCACTTGGGTTTGCTTTTTTTACGGACACCGTGTATACTCGAGAGTTTATGGATCTAAAAAAAAAAAATCTTATTTTTATATTTTATAATCTTTGATACTGCATAAGTCGCGACGTCATTTTAATTACCAAGGAATTGAAGTCAATGGATTAGTATCGATTCGCAAGGTATAACCAAAATTGTTGGAAGAAGAGATGGAGAAGAAAGAAGAAAAAAAAAATTTTTTTCCAGTAAAAAGCAATGAAGTTGAGCATTAAAGCGTGTTGAGGAAAACGTTAATAAAATTGCCAACCTAGGTGTTAATTTAGCCGAAATTAATATTTAAAGGAAACGGAAACGTCACATGTAAATACAGCATAAACATCACGCTGTTTCACTGCTGTCGAACGACTTTTTTTTTTCGTACTTTTCTTTCTCTTTTAGTCTATAAAATTTTTATAACGACACCCCCTAACGACAAATAGCGCGTAAACTGTATAGAAAATACAACTAGCAGAGTACGAAGGAGACGTCTAATTTTCTTTTCTTTTTTTTTTATCCTTCACTCTTTTTTTTCGCCACGCATGCGCGGTGGTTAACCAAAAAGCTAATTAAATTGCTAGACCGCAAATGATGTCGTTTATTTTTTTTTTTTTTTTTTACAGGGTGACAATAATAGTGTGTGTAATACAGTACGACCCCGTTATAACGCGGGTTTTGGGGGACATGCATTAGGCCGCGTTATAACGAATCCGCGTTATAACGAAAAAAATCATTCGTGGTGGTTTGGCGCACTTGTTTCAACACCAGACACAAATGAACGCAATTTTTCTTCTTTCTTCATCCAACTCGAAAAATAATAGCTTTAGATGCATCATTTTTAACTTTTTCTATCATTTTTAACTTATATTTTATATTTTTAACTTATATTTTATATTTTTAACGTATAATTTTTCCAAAGTTAAAAAATTTTTCTTTGAAAAAGTTAAAGGTTAAAATTATTGGGGGACATAGTTGTACCCGCGATATATACGAATCCGCGGTATAACGCGGCGCGGTATAACGGGGTCGTACTGTATATATTTTTGTCTCTCACCCCACCTTCCCTCGTTTCACGCGCGCCGAGGTTGGTGCACCACTAGGATGTATTGTATTTGTCGGAGGTCCATACTTTTTCGTCTTTAATGGCGAGAAAGATTGTAATGATAAGTTAGTAGCTTTTATTTATTATTTTATCAGTTTTTCCTCCTCTCGCATTCAACGAACAGCTAAATTATTTCGAGAACTTTGAGTAAGATTTGCTTCCTCGGTACAAATCGTATAATGCCGTAGATATTTTATTTATTAATTGGAATTTATATGTCCCCTCGCTAAATTCTATACTTTTCGTACGATGAAGAAGAAGAAGAAGAAAGAAAAAAAGTGTATATATATATATATATATTATAAATCTGTGTGACACAATGTTGATATTGAACGTGTGATCAATTATATGACGCCATCCGTGTAATGAAAAAAGATGGCGGATTGTTAGGTATTGTTTATAATATTTTGACGCGGCATTTGCTTCCATTTTTTTTTGTAATTTATTTCTGCGTCGCAATGACATTCGTTAACATTCCCTCTCTCTCTCTCCTGCCTACCAGTCGCGTAACGAACGCTATTCTCGCGCCACGCAATTAAATTTTAATGTCAAAGATGGCGGCAAAATGTTTAATTTTTCACATTGCGCCTCGACGCTTCGTCATCTTAAGAAATGACGTCAACGACGGCAGCGTGGTGAGAAAGGCCTGGGTTGGGGAAGGGCTAAGAGAAGGTCAGGCGAAGGGAATTGTCACGTGATCGATCATAACATATCGATTTGTACACGTTGAATTTTCATAGACTGAGTAATGGAGAAGAAATCGCTTGGGTTATTATATTTCTGATTTTAAAGTCAATTTTCACACGATCATTTCTAAGCAGTGTGCAGCGGCTGAGAAAAAAATGGGGGGTGTCAAGGGGTAGAAAAGATGGTGGGGGGGATGAAATTGTGAGATGAAGAGAGAGTGTCGAGGTGGTAGGGAGGGGTCATGAGGGAGGAAGCGGGATGTGTTAAGGAAAGAAATAAAATTCAGAAATCATCTCTGAATGCGATGGCACGCCATCAGAAAAATATGTGAAACCTTTGAACATTAATACTCCATATAATAGTAGGGAAAAAACAAAAAGTTTTGTTAACAAAATGAAGATTATTTTTAAAAACTACATGCAATCTCGTACTTCCTTTTTTGGTTTTAATTAATAATGTTTCATTGCCGAAGTAGATGAATTCTACAAAAAAATTTCTAAAATTTTATTGCTAAATTTTAAATTTTGATTGAATAATTTGTAATCGCATTCTATTTTTAATTTAATCTGTTTTTTAAAAGCCTTATTCAAAATGAAGTTACTTTTGCCGTTTATAATACAATTTACTATTGAAATTGTTATTAATGTTGATTATTTTCAAAAGTACGAGTTGTGGATTTGTACCATTTTGGAACTTGAGCGGAAGGTACTTTCGCTCAGGTCCTCGCGGGATCCGTACATCTACCGAGGTTGTTTGAATTGTACTTTACGGTAGATAGCGCTTTTTCAACTTTGAAGATTAGAAATCTATCTGGCCGTGCGCATGTACATGACTTTTTCCCGACGTTACTGTTAGAAGTTGAGAGATTGAATTTTTTTCGCTTGAAGATGATAAAGAAGCACGCAATGAGAATGTGGTCAATTTTTTTTTTTTTAATAAATTTTTTGAAAGATGAAAGAATGAGTGAGTGAGCGAAGTAAGAACGAGTGGAAAAAATATGACCAAAATAAACTTAAAACACAATTCCAGTTTTTTTTTTGTTGTTGCTCGAAATGAACACAAAAAAAAATAATGTCAATTTTAATGATTTATATTGATTTATTAAATCGATCGAAAGAAAGAAATCTTGTTTTACGGTAAAAGAACTAATTTGAAAGCAGAGAGGAAAATAAATGCGGGTTAATTGTTGACATTTTAGATTAACATTACGGTAATAAAAAAAAAAATTTTTTGTACCGGTATTGTTGATTAACTTTCGGAGGTCAATTACACCAAAAGTTAAATGCGTTATTATTTCATGCTTTGAAAAAAAAATAGGTTTTATGAGAAGAATTTACGTTAAATTTAATGAGTTTTTTTTATTTTTTTTTCCCCCTTGAACTTTTAATCTGCACATGAGAACGCGGGTGTTTTTATCTTTAAACCATTTTTTTTTTTATCCAATTGAAAAAGTATTATGGAAAATGTTTTTTTTTTTTTAATTACAAAAACTTTATTTTGCAATAAATTATTTTATATTGACATTTTCCGTTTCAATAGTACAGAACTTAATTTAAATTAAACCGTATTTTTAAATACAGTACAGTACTGCATACCTAAAGTTTATACATGGTGTGCCGAGAAAAGCCAAATCCAGGGTGAACTGAAAAAAAGTGAAACTATACTTTAACAGGCAAAATAAAAACCGAATGTTATTGAAACTAAAACTATTTTAATTTTTTACTTTAATCAAACTTACGTTATTACTATTTATGAGCTGTATCAGTTAGAAATTTACACCACAGCGTAGCGTGTATTGAGGCAGAAGGAGGATATTTTAAATGCAGAATATAAAAATTACTCGGAGTAAAATTAATGTTAAATGAAAAATCATTAAGTGAAGTTTACCATTCATTTTTGAAATATAAACAGTATTAGATTAAGTAGATTTTTGTACTACCGGTCACCGGTCAGAAATATTAATACAATATACCGTACATGTAGCAAACTTTTTTTACATAATTTAGAATAAAATCTGACCTTAAAGTTGCGCTGGCGTTATATGCGTGACCAATAAAGTATTTCGTAATTGGTGATGTAATAAAACTTTCAATTATCGAATGTAATGTCTCATTGTACATGCACAGTAGCCTATTTGTTTAAAGTTGTAAGCCACACTTATACAGTATAATGCACGATTCATAAAGTGTCTGCGGTCATAGTTTGTTTTAACCTATGATTTCCCGTAGCAAATAATGACGTTTTTTATCCGGGATTTTAAAGCACCCTTTTATACCTCGCAAGTGAAATAAATCGTTCTAATTTTTAAGAACGAAATGGGCCAATCAAATCATTACTTCTTTTAAAATGCCCTCTTTACTTCCCTTAAATCCCTTCGTGGAAGGCGGGGCTCCGGCAACTTTTGTCGGATCAACTTCGCATTCATCTTGGATTTTGGGCGTAATTATAAATTAATCTAGTTTTTACTCAAATCTTTTGAAAGAGCGCGATTTAAGAAGGATTAAAACGGCCATTCAAGCGGAAATGACGTGTAGTAGGCGAGAAGCAGAATGTAAATGTTAGTGAAAACAATTTCACGTGATCATTAGTGGTGTAGTGAGGATATGTAACTCCCCCCCCCCCCCCTTCCAATTTAAAAAAACTAGAATAATGCTGAAATAGTAATTTATCGACAACGCTAAAATCATCTCTAAAAACGGAGAGGATTGTTTTTTTATTTATTTTATTTTAAATTGCAGTATCATTGGATAATTACCTTTATTAGAACCGAATGGGGTTAGTGTTTTCGTCTCTCACCATGGTGTCCTGCACCGGAAATAATTATTTGTATTTATTTATTTTGGAGTTTTATTTCAATTATTTATTTAGCTTTCAATTTTATCCGGGAAATCGGAAATGATAAATATTTTATTAGAAACGTCTGAAAACGCTTTTTTAAAGCATTCGTTAAGCGTAATCAACATTTCTCGCGGGAGATAGATGCATTAAACAGCAAAAGTCTAGCAGTTCCATAATCTATTTCTATCCCAATATTTTTGTTTTGTTATTTTTAGGGAGGCTTAAGAAAAATAAAAGTGAATTAATATTTAATTTTTAAAAATCATTCTGGAAATAGAACGACAATCTTTCTTTGGCAGAAGAAGAAGAAGAGACAAAAAATTGTTATTTTTAAACTTAATATTTTCCATTTGTATGGGTAGAGAGAGAAAAAAAAAAATGTACAGTACAATAATAACAACAGCTGAATTTTCATGCCATGTTACTTTTTTTTTGTGAATTTGAGCGCGTGATACGTTACGATTTTAATTTAGGATAGAAACTTGAAAAATTCAATTATAGCGAAATTGAATCGAACATTTTCTACTTTTTGAAAATACAATTCCTCCCCCTTCCCTTTTTTATTTTAACGCCAAAAGTTGTCTCGTCTCACGTTCTTTTTTATTTTCCGCTTTGTTTAAGTTTAATATTCCCTTTACGAGTCTACGTCCACCCCTCCCTAACCACCTCTTCACATTTTTTTTTTATCCCTTCCCCACCTTCCCTTCTCCATCTTTCAGAGTGTTCAATTCTCTCTGGTTTTCTGGTGCGTCGACTGCTGTTTCAAACTGACCAGAGTCACATCTTTAGCCACTTGGAAACTTCATTTTTTAATACTCGTTTAACTCGCATTCTCTTCGGCATTTTGAAAGTGGGGGGAGGGGGGATCGCATGTGAGGGGGGTGTAAGTTTACAACATCCCAGAAACAACAGCGAAATCCCTTCTTTATCTTATTGTTTTTTTATTTGTATTTATTTTTAAAAATATAAATAAGAAGAGAAGGGGGGGGGGGCGGGGATAAAAGACGAGGGTAAAGAATCAACAAACCATAAAAATAAGTCTCTTTATATTTTTCGTATATATTTACACTTAGGCGCGCGATGGCTACACGTATTTATACTGTATGGAAGGATGAAGCTGGGGGGGAAGAAAATTTTTACACTATATAGAAATTGTATATCGTAAACACGTGTACACGAATGGATATATGAATCAAGTGCTGTTGTGTTGTGTTTTTTTTTTATTTTTGTTTTTGTTTTGGTAAAAAAAAAATATCTATATTATAGTTGAGGATAGAGGAGGAAAAAAAAATAGTTGTAAAAAGTGAAAATTACACTTATTTTTTGTTTGTGAGAGAGAAAGATGGAAAAGATGAAGAGTGCTTGTAGTGTGAATAGAAGGAATGGAAAAATACATTTTCAATCCTTCAACTCCTCGCTCATTCGCTTCTTTATCACTCGGATGCGATTTATGCTTTTTATTAGAGTAAAAATTGTTCATGTGCCGCTTGGCTTACGCGAGAAACTTATACAGTACATTACTGTATTTTTTTTTTACTTTTTGTACTTTTTGTTTTATCGAAGGATTTTTAGACAAATATTTCTGTTTTTTTTTTCCTTCTCTTTTTTTTTTTCTTCTTATTTGTTGACTTTGAGTTTGCGTGTGTGTGTATTTTTTTTTGTTGCTGTTGAAAGTGCGAAAAATGTGGAAACAAAATAGTGTTTAAGTGCCTTATTATTATTTATTTTTTCCCAATATTTGAAAGCAAAACTTAAATAGAGAAAAAAAAAGTTTTAAAGGCTGATTTTAACAGCAATATTTATTTAAAATGATTTTTTAATATTTTTGTAACGAAACTTTGTTATGCTTAACCTTATTCTTTTTTTTGTGTGGCTTTATTGTTTTTTTTTTTCTTTCTATCTTAAACTGTGAGTTTTATATTTTTTTTTTCGAAACGAATACTGTACTGCACTTACTCCAATTTACTATATTTATTTTTGAGATATAGATTTTATATTTAATATGAATTTAATAACTATAACCCTGAGTACATGTACACGTTAATCGCAAACATCTATTTATTTTATTCACAACCTTGAACTGTTCATTGAACAATTATTTAAAGTTATACAGTGTATTGTAAAGGAATGTTTAACATACACATGCGCAAATGTAACGTTAGCATTTTGCTTACAAACGCTTTTAAATTTATTTTATTTGAAATTATGCGAAGCATTTTAATAATAATTATGAACTCATTTTAAATTAATGATTGTTCGATATTTAGCGCATACGGTTTTGAAATTTTGCGGCTAAACTTTTTCCCTCGCTCTTATTGCTTAAGTCCACTTCTTACGTCGTCCGCGATTGGACTTTGATATTGATTTATTCATTTACATCAATGCAAAAATAAATTCCAAACTTCGACGATGTAAGAAGTGACCTTAACCAATAAGATCGAGATAAAAAATCTTACCCGCAAAATCTCTATTAAAAACATCGGTAGTACACATTGTATCATGATAGTGTGCATGATTGTATCGTATTAGTATTTTTTCATACTTAATTTTAAACTTTTTTTTATTGGAACATACTTCATTTCTAACTAACTTTATTTGAGAAAAAATTTTGAGTAATGAAAACTAACGTCATTGGATGTGCAAAAGATTATTATTATTATCATCAATTCTGAATCTTACTTGATTTTTTTTCCCTTCTCATTCTTTTGATGATATTAACTACGCTTCATTATTACACTAAATAAAAATGCGAGTATTCTGAGAACAAAATTTGCATTTTATTAGCTTGTTAATTAAAGCAAAAGTTCTTCTTTCTTCGTGCAATGCTTTTTCGTTGCTTTCTCCGCAGTTTGCACGCGCTAGTTAAAATTCTTTTGCGGAGAAAAGTCGAAAATAATAATAATTATTGCCGAGTTGCATAATTATTTGTTGACTTAAGAAAATTTCTTTAAAATTAATGATATCGGCCGCGGAAAAAAATACGCTATAGTTAAAAGAACCCTACACTAGATCGATGTACTGGTTGTTCTTAATCGCACGAACAAAAATATTCCAGCAGTATTGGTTGTATTTCGCTGACTTTAAGCCACCGTAATTCGCTCAACTTATGCGCATTTTAATAGTGCAACGTGGGATTTAAGGATGAAGTTAATCATAAAACCACACCTCCTCAAATATATCTGTTGTTAATTAAGTGTGAATACAAAAATGCTAGTTTCGTTTCGTGCGCGCTTTCTCTCTTCTTAAGACTCGGCGGCTTAGGCTTTGCCCGAGCTCAAGGTGAAATTTGTCAAGGTGGGTTACAGCTACTCATTAGATATGCTACGAAAGTTGTAAAACGATCAAACACCACTTAGTCCAGTCAAATTAGCTCAAAAATGGTATGGAGACCGGAAATAATTTATACCAAGCTAAATTTTTGCATACACCTTTGTTTCGACATTATAAATAAGGCATGAAAAGTCAATAAAAAAATTTTGTGTGCGTGCCGAAATATTGAAGGTTAAAGGTCACCAAATTCAGTTATTTGCAATTTACTCGCCTCCTATACATCGCACGTTGATATCGGTTAGCATCAAAGTTGTAGATAGCATAATTATCTACAAGATTGATGTTATGCATGTTCTTCGTCACTCTTACCACTTTCGAGATAGAGCGTGGTCAAGAGACCTATATGCATTTGTTTATGGGATAAAGCTGTATAAAGTGCAATTTAAGACAGGTTTTGCACTTTATGACACATGTACATAATATTAGAGTACTATTAAATTGTAAATTAAAATAAATACCCTAATCATTACTTTAGATCATAGATTTATTGAGTTACCGCATGCATTTCAGAGGCAAACGTCGCTAACCTCAAGGCGTGCGCTGCGTGGCTTAGGCGCTTTTGCTTCTGATATGCACATAACGATTTAACACAGTGCGCAATAGTATTAAAATGTTTATAACATGTCACGTAACATTTTAACACATAATACAGTACTGATACTATAGTAAAAACCTAAGACTTATCGCAGTGGGCTAACAACACCTGCATTAACCACAAGATGCCAAATTCAAGTTGGCGTTTCAAAGTACAATACATGTAGTCTTAAAAATCTAAATTTTTTTATTGCATCGAATTAAGATAATAAAACGTAAAATTATAAAATAAAAAAAATAATATAATTCTAGGTCCATCC